>JAWPHD010008152.1:0-118768 GCA_037043455.1 Cyrtodaria siliqua
TTAAACATGTTATAGTTTACCTTGTTTAAATATTAGGGCTTTCTTTTCTTTTTCATCTGATTGTTACCAAACTTGAAAAGATTGCTATAAGCAATAAATGCTCAGAGAAGCTTAAAAAGCAGTCAGATCGGAACAGTAACTGGTCATGGCCCTTGAATTAGTTAAATGCTCTATGTTGCCTCTTTTAGACAATTCATATTGTTTCATTGCCAAAAAGTTGAGATTTTACTTTATTTTCATAAGGTGATAAAATTTGTATACTCGGTTTTTATCCTTAAATTCTGTAGTAAAATAAAAATCATTGACCGAGTAAAAAAGATAATAATTTTCAAGAGTCCTTTTTGATGGTAAATATATTGAATCAATTTGCATAAACATGCATGAAATATGCAGGGTTTAAAATAGTCACACTGTAATACCTTAATTTTAACAGTAAACTTGGTTGAACAGCAAGGATAATGACCGAGTTTATCACCTACCAGAAGTTAGAGGTCTCAGGTTTCAGGTCACTGATTGGTCAGTTTATTTTGATGATGCATTATCAATATTATGAATAGGGCCTTTATGTTTCATCCGATCTTTACCAAACTCTACCAGATTGTTCATGTCAATAAAGCTCGAAACCAGCCAGTTCGGACTAGTACTAGGGGAGTTATGGCCCTTTATTCGTTAAAAATGCCTACATTTTGTCTCGTTAAAACGGTAGGGGACTTATTTTTTTATCTGATCTTTACCAATCTTTTTCCAGATTGCTAAGATTAATAAATGCTTGGACATGTTTTTAAAAAACAGATAGGAATAGAACAATAACAGCAGAGTCATGCCCTTGATTTAGATAAAATTGTATTTTCAGCGAAACTTTAGAGGGTTGATCATCATATCATCGTCGTGTTCTAGTTTACAGATTGTTGATGAGTATGGGCTCTATAGAGACCGCTTGTCAGGGATGATCAGTACCAAACCTAGTGCGTATATCAGTTGAATGATATTTGAAAGAGTTATGGCCCCTTATACATAAACTTTTATCTTTAGCAGTAGAGCGTCCACAGACCTATTGGGCCATTATCCTAAATGCGACAACTATACAGTGTAAATAAGTTTTTAGCTCTACTGCCTAACGCCGCAGAGCTTGTTGACAGAGTCGTCTGTCTGTCTGTCACGTTACTGTTTGCAATATGAACACTCTAGGGGCTTATTATTAATCGGATCTAAACAAAACTTTGCCAGAGTCTTTATTCAATGAATCTTGAGAAGTTCGAAATCCAGCCTGATCGGAATACATTCACCGATTATGGCCCTTGTTTGTTGGAAAATGCCATATTAAACCTTTGACACTCATAGCACCTTCATTATTATTTGATCTTTACCAACTTGTATAGATTATTATTATTAACGAAAGAGGGTAGATACATCTGACAACACCCCGGATTTTTGCGGCACTTTGTTTTTCTGAAAAATGCTCATTTCTGCCTTCGTAACTCTCTAGGTTCAATATTAAACGGATCATAACGAAACTATCCGACAGTGTTTTATGTCATTTGAAAGCTTGCACAAGTTTGAAAACCAGCGGGATCGGAATAATTTTACCGGGAGTTATGGCCCTTGTTTTTCTGAAAAATGCCATATTTAGCCTTGTGAACACTCTAGCACCTTTATTTATTATTTGATCTTACTAAACATGCATAGATTGTTCATTTTTAATAAAAGCTCGGACAACTTCGAAAACAGCCAAATCGGGTCAGTAACACGGAGTTTTGGCCTTTGTTTTTCTGAAAAATGCAATTGTCCACCTTGTAAACACTCTAGGGCCCTTAATATTAATCGGATCTCAACGAAACTCTGCCAGTGTCTATATGAAAGCTGGGACGAGTTTGACAACCAGCGAGATCGGAATAATTTACCTGATTTATGGCCGCTGAAACATATTAAGCCTTGTGAAACACTCTAGTTATGAAATCTTCATCATAGAAGAACGTGAGACAAATTAACAAAATACCCATGCCAGACAAGACACAGCAGACTTATTGCCCATGATTACCTTATGAGCAATGTATGTTCATCCTGGCCCTTTTATTTTTGCAATGTTTTTAAAAGAAATACTGATGGGAATTTTATGTTCCTTTTTAGCCAGTAGAGCGTCTACAGGCCCTCTTGGGCCTCTTGTTTTGTTGTTTGTATTTCAGAAAAAAAAACATGATTTCATTTATTCATGTAAATATGTTTCGTTATTAACTATTTCCTAGTCCTGCACTTCTGTTTTTGAGAGGTTTGTGTATAACAGTTGCCCCCTGAATTTCGTCTGGTATGAGGTACATGAGTGCAAAATTATTTAAAAACCCTCAATGGATGACTAGGCAAGAGAAAAGTATTTTTTAGAGTCTCATCCAGATTGAAAAATGTGGCGGGTGAGCACCTTTTTATTTTTCGATCAGACGAAGGCTCAAATATACAGGAGCGCTGTGGTCTAGTGGTAGAGCGTTGGACCCATGATCCAAAAGTCGTGGGTTCGATTCCCGCCATTGCCATATGCGTTGTGTCCCTGAGCAAGACACTTTATCTACATTGCTTAGTACTGGTTCTACCCAGGAAGACATCGAGAGTGATTCAAATAAGTTCATAGAGCTTTCGTTACAATCGATTGTAAAATAAATAAGTTTAAATATACAGGCAAAAGCCTCATTTACGAACTTTTACAAGACCCTTCATGATTTTATTTCCGAGATGCCAATAAAATTTTGGGAGGTCAGATTCTATTTTTTGTCTCTAGCCTAAGTTGTGGAGTGGACACAAAGTACTACTATCACAGTGTATATAAGGGCTTTGACCCCTTTAGTATGACCTTAACCTTTTACCAAAAGACCTGGGTGTTGCGCGTTTCGGACATTTGTGTGAAAACATTGTACCCCAAAAAAACGAAGTTTTTTGTGGTTTTCTGTTGGCGGTGGGGTTGGGAATATAGGAGTCACTGTACGGTCGGTTGGTCTGTTGCACAGTACTACTAATAAAGACGACCATTCACTTGGCGCGATTGACGTGCTTACGACGCGAAACGCGCATGGCCTTACGCGTGTCATACGCGTGAGACGTAAAAATCGATAAAGTAGAAACATCGTAGGACCCCATCCACTTTCGCTGACGTGAAACGCCGACGTGAAGCGTGACGCGAAAATCGATCGGGTACCGATTTTCACGCTCATGCCTCAGGTCACGCTCAGCTTCAGCAGCAATGAGAATGGCGAATATGTAGGAAAAACGCGTCCGTACATCATTTCATATAGAGCAGCGTTGACTAAGAGGATGCTACCTCGCGTCAGCACATTCACGCCCAACGCTCAATTTTAACGTCACGCAACATACACGCGGGTCAATCGCGCCAAGTGGATGGTCTACTGTAGTACGCTGTGGCACGAACTACTTCCACAGTTTTTAAAGGGATTCCAATGAAATTTTTATTCGCCATGGTCTAGGCCTTTCAGTTATGGACCCTTGAACATGGATATTTCTATTTACTGTCATATAGGGTACATACAACCTTCTGGTACAAACTACTTCCGCAGTTTTGGAGGGATTGCAAAATACATAATTTTTGTTTCCCTTAGTTCAGGCCTTACGCAGTTACGGCCCTTGAACTTAGATAATTTGATTTACTGTTATTTAGGGGTATTTACAACCTTGTGGCGCGAAGTACTAAACCTCCACAGTTTTGGAGGGATTGGAATGAAAGTTGGCAACCATGATCATCATGAAGTGTTCTTGTGCGTTATACAAGTTTCCTTCACCTCGGCCCAGTTCTTGCATATTTATGGGCCTTTTAACTTAGATCTCTAATAGGGATATATACAACTTTATGGCGCGAACTCTTTCTTCGGTTTTCGAAGGATTGCAATGAAACTTGGCAGTCATGATTACCTCGAAGTGTAGATGTGCGTAACACAATTTTCGTTCGCCTCGGTCCACGTCTTGCAGTATTATGGACCCTTGAGTATAGACATTTTGATTTACTGTCATATATAGGTACATGCAACCATTGTGTCGCAAACTACTTCCACAGTGTTCCAGGGATTACAATGTAACTAGGCAAACATGATCACCATGAAGTGTACATGTGCCTGACACAATTTTCATTCACCTCGGTCCATCCGTTTCAGAGTTATGGCCCTTGACCTTAAACACCTTGTATTGGTATATTTGGGTTACTGTCAAAGCGGTGTTTTGGGGGTATTGATCAGGTTTCGTGATAGCTCTAGATTTAAAATCCCCATAGTTGTCAAATGTATGGACCGGACACGAAATTCTGACGAACGATGGACAGACGGACAAAGGACCGGACGGACAGACCAACGCACACATATACATGTACCCGAGACCGCCATTTCGACAACTAAGTGGAGTTATCCGCAAGCGGGATCGAGCCATAACCCCACTAATATTGGCTCATCAGTATGTTGCAATTCACTTGTTTCGAAGTCTGAGCAGTACTTCCTTGATTTGTGATAATACAGACGGGCATGCCACAGAACTACAAATTGTATATTTCCCCCTACTTTATGTAGAACAGACACGGTTTGAACACTTTAAATGCTTTCATTAACGATTTGTCGAAACTTACAAAATGCAAGTACTTTGACATCAGATGTTGGCGTATAATATTTTGATGTTTTAAAATTCAACTTACTACATATTTTACCATTTTCTACTCATTGTTGTTGACTAACAAATAATCCATATATTTGGTTAAAAATATATTGCATTCGATGTTAAACATAGCAAGGTATAGATATTCAGAATTATTACGCCGCAATGTGACATTTTGAGCTTAACACAGTAATTTGAGCATGTATCGAATGAAGCTTGATAAGTTTACATTTTATTTAATATATAAGCTTCTTTATCTATTAAATAAAATGTCTCAAAATAAAATTATAAACATATACATATTGAAATTGATATATTTTATATATAAATGGAATACGTGTTTCAGATTCATGAATGACGAATGAACTTAAAAGAAACATACGTTACTATTTGGTAACATATGTTTCTACACTTCAAAATAAAATTACATTTTATATGGGGTAGCATGGGTCACTTTTGTTATTTTAATATGCATATTACAAATATTAACCATGCCTTGTATATCATATTTGCACTCAAAGCTTGGTAACGTATGTTTCGTGTTAAAAAGTGACCCCCCCCATTTTTTTCATCTAGATCCACGGACATTGCAGAAACGGGATATGTATAAATGTTTTAACCATGTTCATTTTATAAAAAAGCGTATCTGTGTAGCATTTAAATGCCCCCATTGCTGTTGATTAAGACGACTAGTATGTTCAGTATCCACCGAAGTAGCGTAACGTATGTTTCACAGACATTTGGCGTCACTTTTCAAATCAAGTATCTGACAACTTAGACCAACAGGATCTAAACACTAAAGTATTTATTTAACACTTTCTATAGCGAGCATACCAACATAGCAAACATTTGCGTCCATATTGAACATGAAATACGACTAATACACGATGAAAACAGAAAGACTCGACTGGCGTCAGTAACGTATGTTTCATTTTTGGGTGTTTGAAGGCATGGACTGGCGATATTTACATCGTTTTTTTTTCCAATCAATCAATCAATCAATCAATCAATCAATCAATCAATCAATCAATCAATCAATCAATCAATCAATCAATCAATCAATCAATCAATCAATCAATCAATCAATCAATATCAATCAATCAATCGATATGTATTTTATTATACCGACCACATGGAGGGGTGCCATTTCAAAATGTCTTACTCTGACGTCAAAACAAGGAGCCATCTGGTATAGCTTCACTTTGGGGTATAGGGAATTTAATATAATGGAGTGTTAACAGTGAGATATAATAATATTTACTTGGCCTGTAAATGTCTTTGTCTCTACAAAATCGCCAAACAGAACAGATATTACGTTCAATCAATCTTGGTTCTATGTTTTCTTGGTAAGGAACCTTTCAGACTACGCAAAATCAATCAAAGTCCTGAAAGCACAGAAAGGCTGTGCAGCCTTTCAGAAGGACAATGGTTCACTCAATGACAAGATTTCTTTTATAAAATAGTTTGTTTTTATTGTGTATTCCCGAAACTTTGATGGTTATGTTAAAAATGATTTGAGTTTTCTTAAACGACATACAATGAACTTGACATGTATATACATATTCAACTTAATGTCCAATGTTCTTGGAGAAGCTTTACAACTACACCAGACACTTTCCAGTATATTTAATGACACCCCGTGTCTCGACACAACCTGTCACCTTGTCAAATAAATAAATTTCTCCAGAACAAGATTTAGTGTCGCTCTTCCACAAGTCCCATAACTATTCATCAACTATCAATCACAGTAGAAAGTATGCAACATACCAGTAATACCACTGGTGCATAACACTCAATTTAAAGCAAAACTGCTAGAGGCCAATCTCCAGATAAATATGGCATCTGAACTAATTTCTTCGTGCACAAAACTGCATCAATCCTGAACAAAAAACATTTCAAATGACTTAAGAAGAACCACGGAATCTATCATTGGATTCACAAACCCCATTCCGATTTGATGTCAATTATTATGATCTATAACTAGGATCGTCTCGTATTCCAGCATAGAGATGTGTTGCTTATGATTATTACAGTATCATGCTGATAACACCATGACATAATTCTCAATAACTTGTAAATTAACACAGCACGCTGACCAGATCTGTAACACACTATATTTGGTTTGGTTCCCTTATTCGTCAGGTATAAGGAATATCCTAAGTTGAAGTTACCATATCCTCTAGGCTCGATATCTTGCAACAACTGTTTAACAATTCAGATAGAATTGACAAAAGCAAAATGCTCTACTGCTTAGATTTATCAGTTGAGCCAAATACAATTGACGAATGTATATACTGTATGTGTATGACGTTAACGCATCACGTCGCACTCTTAATACTATATAGATTTTAGTCTAGTTTTAGATTTCCTGAAGGAAGTCAAACTATATAAATCATTATAATATGTTCATGTATATATTTACCTTTTTATATACCCGTTTTCGGGCATTTGTTGATTTACATATATAGTTTATATTACTACCATATCATCCATTATTTTTTAATAGTTTTATCTTGATATATTTTCATTAATGTTTAATTAATCCTTCATTTCTTCATCTTTCGTCAGTTTTTGCGCACAGTATGACCTATTTATGTGTCGACGTGCCGTAAAACACCATTCATTCATTCATTCATTCATTCTCTTCAATTACTGCTACTTTTGACGATTTAGTGTGTTTGACATACTTATCATTTGAAGCCTTGAGTTGACTTTGTGGCAGACGCGTGCGTCCCTAGATATATTGAAGTAGATCGAGTGCAAAGGCGAAGTGAAACCCCAACTTGCCTGCTCTCTGGGGTGAACACGAACGCCTTTTGTGATTTAAAAAGTTACATTAGTAATCACGACAATACGACAAAATGTATTACTCGCATTTGCGTCCAGTGGACACCAGACAGACATACACGAAACATCCAACCTCTACTTTGTCTGTGGGAAAACACCAGCTTACCATTCTAGATGAAATATTTGTCATTGCTGATGATCACGAAGTTCTGTTTTCATCATAGGAATAAGTATACATCATAATGAACATGATAAGAATCGTTCATGGGTATCCGGTAAAGAAAGGGAAATCCAACCCGAGGTATAAGTGTTTATCGGAACGGAGGCTCGGCCGAGGTTCCGATTAAAACAATCATACCGAGAGTTGGAATTCCCTATCTGAACCGAATACCTAGCCCCAGTAAAATGACGGATATCCTTGTCCGGTATGCAAGAAAAATGACGGATATCCTTGTCCGGTATGCAAGACGGACAAGGATATCCGTCATTTTACCAGGGCTAGATATTTCCATCTCACCCTAGGGTCGAGATCAAATTCACGCGCGCCAACATCCGATATGCCGGAAAGCATGGAAAACGTTAGTACCTGGCGGCGTCACGCACAGATTGTCTCTGATATGCAAGACAAAGAATCTATCATGTGTATTCGGTTCAGATAGGGAATTCCAACCCTCGGTATAAGTGTTTTAATCGGAACCTCGGCAGATCCTCGGTCCAATAAAAACACGTATACCTCGGGCTGGAATTCCCTATCTTCACCGGATACCCATGAAAGATTCTTATATTCTTGCATACCGGACAAGGATATCTGTCATTTTACCGGGGCTAGATATTTCCATCTCACCCTAGGGTCGAGATAACATTCACGCGCGCCAACATCCGGTATGCAGGAACACGTAGAACGTTAGTAGCTGGCGGCGTCAGTGCACAACATGTTTCTAATATGCAAGATAAAGATTTGTATCATGGGTATTTGGTTCAGATAGGGAATGCCAACCTTCGGTATAAGTGTTTTAATCGGAAACTCGGCTATCGGATACCCATGAAAGATTCTTATAATCTTTTTCCAAGGGCCAAAATATAGAAACTCTGGTACGTCCAAAATGACGGATATTCATATTTGATGGGTACAAAATATTGATCCGGCTTTCAGTAATGCAGTCGTATTTCATGTTAATTAAAAAGGGGGATGTTAAGGTAATAATTGGATGTGTACTACTTTCTTTTAACACTCGGAAAATAGAAAATAATTTACAAACACGCTATGTTCCGGACATTACAAGAACAAAACATTATTAACATCATGAGGACATATATGATTGTCTGTGATACATGTACGGTTTAGAATAATTTTCGTATGTAACATCATTAATGTCCTTAATAAAACAATGTAACGAAAATTAAGGTAAAGTAGGCCTAGAAACACAGATATCCAAGGTATAAAAAGTAAGTGAAACGAAAGTTTGTATTATAATAGGCATGACTAATGAAGAAAAATTGAAACACAAACCTTTACTTCCATATATTTTAGTCTTCAGTAAATATAATTAGTATTTTGTAGGTAACTTATTCTACACCATGTACACGATCAAATGGCAGACAAGTTGCACAATACTACATACGTAATGGACTTCCAGAAAAGTAGGGCCTACACAATTTCCCCGGGGGAGGGAGGGTCTACCAAGTATAAGCTCTCAGCGTATAAGCTTTGGTGTTGGTAAAATTTCTGTTCAGCTCAACTACATCAATTTGGACATATTCTTACCGCATAACTGGAAATCCTCCGCCTTAACTCTTATTACTGCCGATTCAGTACAGAAGGTGAGATTCTCGAACGTGCCAAAGAAGCGATTTCATATGATGATTAACAATATTTTATCTCTGCCATATAATAATATAGAACATTACTGAAAAAGTTAAAAGAACGTACACAATTTTACCTCATCTTAAGATTTTCGGCGAACAAAAAGCGTAGTTTTAAGAGAGGCATATAGTAGTCACACCGTCCGTATATCAGTCCGCACGTCCGCACAATCGTGTCCTGTGAATAACTCTGAAATAACGTGACAAAATCCAGGTCCGTGGCTCTAAGGTCAAGCTCACATTTAAAAGTAAAATGTTAAAACCACATTGGGGGCATCAATTTTTTCTGAATTTATGTGAACAAAAAGCGCCGCGGACAAAATGCGTCACTTTTTTTCAGATTTTAACGGACAAAAAGCGCCATGCGGACAAAAGGCATCATTTTTTTCATTTTTTCTACAGACAAAAAGCGCCGTGCGGACAAAAAGCGTCACTTTTTCAAATTTTGTGCGGACTAAAAGCTTCATGCGGACAAAAGGCATCATTTTTTCATATTTTTCTGCGGACTAAAAGCGCCGCGCGGACAAAAAGCGTCACTTTTTCAAATTTTGTGCGGACAAAAAGCGCCGCGCGGACAAAAAGCGTCACTTTTTCAAATTTTGTGCGGACAAAAAGCGCCATGCGGACAAAAGGCATCATTTTTTTCTGCGGACGAAAAGCGCCGCGCGGACAAAAAGCGTCACTTTTTCAAATTTTGTGCGGACAAAAAGCGCTGCGGACAAAAAGCGCCTTGCGGACAAAAAGCACGTGCACACCCGACCGACCCTATTTTTAAGGGGCTGATCCTAAAATTGTTGTGCCAAAAAAAATTTGAAAATTTATATATATAAAATTTCAATTTGTTCTGAAGGATGATCACATAGCTTACATCATAGAAGTGAAACATTAACACCATTCTATATTTTTTGTAATCCATTGGGCACTGGTGTTATAATTATGCAAATTATTGCCGAATTACACAGCAAACGTGTAAAATATTTACATGTAGGTAAGCCATATGATTTGCCTTGAATGGCATGGGATACATACAGAGTTGGTTGTTTTACTTTCATGTAAACAATGCGAGGCTAATAAAATATTTGAATAATTATTAAAATGCATGTTAAACAAATGTCTTCTGGTTTAAAGAGATATGTCAATCTTCATTTCCTCAAAAACTAACGGGCGTTTGTTAGTTTTCTGCATAACCTGCATTTGTTCAATCATTAATATTAATTATAAGAATAGTATAAAGCAAATAGTTTATGCATATAACTAACTGCTGATATGATTGCGCCAATAGTATATCTAAACCTATGGTAGAATAACGAAAACAAATAACAAATCTAAATTTTATTTAATTATATCCAAGCAGTTTTAAAGTGAAAATGATACTGGACTAATAAACTGTGATAATAATGTTTGACACAATCCTGTCTGAAAGCCAGTCTCCTTTTTTCATTTTCCATGTATCTTAATGACCTGGAAGAGGAATTTTATCTTAAAGGATCTAATGGAATTGATATACACACGCTCAAGATATTTATTTTATTATATGCAGATGACATAATTATATTTGGTAAAAATGCCGATGAACTTCAAACAAATCTTAATATATTACACGAATATTGTAACCGTTGGAAATTAACCGTCAACACTGAAAACAAAAGTAATAGTATTCAGAAAAAGTGGAATGCTATCCCGAAATCTTACTTTTAAATACGGGGACACTTCAATTAACATTGTCAACAAATTCTCTTATTTAGGGTTAGTATTTACATCCGGTGGTTCGTTTTCTGAATGTCAAGCAACGTTTTCCGGTCAAGCACATAAGGCAATTTTCAAATTAAATAAATACCTATATAGGTTTGTTAACATATCCCCGAGACATACACTTGAATTATCTGATAAGCTGGTCACACCAGACATGGTCTGTTAATTCTTTACAGTACCGCTGTAGCTATATGCAAACTTTAGGCAGTGGAGCGGGATGTGGGGTGCAAGGGCAAGGGCACATGTGCAAGGTGCAAGGGCACCTGTGAACATGCGTATTGTGCTAAGCTGTTACGCCCTGACAAGAGTGCATTTCTTCTAGGCCATCATAGAGGGTCTCCCAGGGGTTTTAGGGAACAAGGGAACATTGTCATTTATTTTCAGGGAACAAGGGCACATTGTCTGTTATTGTTTATATTTTTGGGAAACAAGGGAACATTGGCAAAATATTTTTGGCAAATTAAATATTTTTGGGGAACATTGGGTCATATTTACAATGACAAGGACCCCCCTGGGAGGGCCTCATCATAGAAATAATATATTAGTGCCATATTATATTTTAGCAAACGGAGACACTATATTATACATTCCGATTGATAAACATGAAAACACATTTCGGGTCAGTACCGAGTACTGTACATACCTTTGTTTTGTTTACGTCTAATTACTCAAGTTGTCAGTGTCCCTAATCGAGGCCAGCCTTGTCACAGTTTTATAGAGTAGCAGGCAAGAAAGTCAAAGTACCAGGTCACCAGGGTGTGGATCCGGGAGGGGATGGTCCCCCTCGTGGAAGAAGGGGGTGGGGTGTACTTGCCTCCCCCGGAAATGTTTTTAAAATCACCCCGCTGAGATGCAACTTCCTGCTCTCTGGAACCCCTGAGATGCAAGTTCCTGCACTCTGGAGCTGTGATATTAGAAATCTGTCTTTTTCAGGTAATGAGATTGTATTTCATTGTTGCACATACTGTCAGTTTGGCATCATGTGCATAAAATAACTGATAATCAGCCGCTGTACCAGCTGGAAGTGGGCCTGGGGAGGTGGGGGTCAGGATTTTTTTTTAAATTAACACCTTGAAATGCAATTTCCTGCACTCTCTGGAGCTATTTACATCCCCTATTGGAGAAAGATCTGTCTTTTTGAGGTAATGACATTGTATTTCATTCTTGCACATGTTGTCAGTTAAACACCATTTTGGAAAAAACAAGAGGTCAATGACCTTGAAGCTCTACTGATAGATTTTGAAAGCCAGATCAGCCATGGGAACCTGTGAAATTTTATGGAAATAAGATCAACACTTTCATAGAAGTAGTCGCCACAAGTTTTTCTTATATCACTCTATGGGAAAAAAAATGGTCGCTGGCGGTCATGTTTGAACTTGTATTTAAACTGTGGTAGCCATCTTGAATTTCCGGCCAACCTGATTTCTACTTGGGACTAACTGAACCTCAAGACCAACATTCCTATAATTGTTTATGAAATACATTTTGGTAAAGAGACTTATGGTTTTAAAGAAGTAGTCACCCCAAAATTATATGTAAAATCTATTTTTAGCCATGGTGGCCATTTTAAATTTGAGGCCAACCTGATTTTTACTTAGACATCAAGAGCTACATTTTTATATTGCAAAATATTATGATTTATTATGCAACAGTTGTCATCACCCATGCAACATTATAATGTCATTCAGTTTTATCCTACTCTAAAGAATATATCTTTTCCAGCTTATTAAAATGTCATAATGCTTCCACAAATTTTAATCATAAAGCTATATCAATTAAATCCCTTACAACATCACCCTTAGGCCTTTTGTAACATAAACGGAATGATCCCTATTCATTAAAAATATAATAATACAGTGTTTATTTTAAGCTCTTTGTCTCTTCATGGCTGAATTTAATGTTCAGATAAGACCAAATAAGTGGAGATATTTGCCTCTTTCAGTGCTTAGGAAATTCACTAATACTATATTTAAAAGAGGAATTGGTTTTACATTAAGGACTGATGCCAGTCTATTGTCTCAGTAAATGTGTTGGAAAATCAGGATCAAAATAAAATCTTAAAATCCTACAATTTATGGTTTTCAGTCTTTTTTGAGAGCTACAAATACAAAAGAGACTTATTCCTTACCCCTCTATGAATGTATAATGGACTGTCCTTTTTTAATTAGGATCAGTCCATTTATAGTACAAAGGGGTGTTTCAGTCAAATGACTGAAACCGATAGTGTAAACCCTGATCAGCCTGCAAGATGTCGTGCCAGTCATTTTGGTAAAGGTTACAATTCAATATCACTTACAGATTTTGAGAAGTAGTCACCAGAAAGTTGCATTTTCTTAATTTTTTTGGCAGTGGTGGCCATCTTGAATTTCCTCCGAACCTCAAATTTTGCTAGGATCAACTAGACATCAAAAGCAACATTCCTCACAAGACTCATGAAATTCCATCAAGTAGTCTCAGAGGAGTAGTCGCCACAAGTGTTTACTATATAACTCTATGTAAACAAAGATGACCGATGTTTGACATCAACTCGAAATGAGTCTTGGTTAGACCCAACTCCATATCACACCAGTCACTTTGGTAAAGGTTTCAATTCAATATTACTTACGGTTTTTGAGAAGTAGGTGCCACAACGTGGCATTTTTTAAATTTATTTTTAGCCGTGGTGGCCATCTTGAATTTCTTGGCCGACCTGAATTTAAGCTAGCATCAACTAGACATCAAGAGCAACATTCCTGGGAAGGTTCATGCATATCTGTTGAGTAGTTTCAGAGGAAAAGTCGTCAGAAGTTGTTTTCCTATATAACTCAGTGTAAACAAAGATGGCCACTGGGGGCCATGTTTGACATCCAATCAAAATAAACTTTGATTACAACCAACTATATGTCATGCCAGTCATTTTGGTAAAGGTTTCAAATCAATATCATTTATGGTTTTCCAGAAGCAGTCGCCCCAAGATCGCATTTTTCAAATCTATTTTTAGCCGTGACGGCCATCTTGATTTTCGACCGACCTGAATCTTTTCTAGGATCAACTTGACATCAAGAGCAATATTCCTGTAAAGGTTCATGAAAATCTGTTGAGTAGTTGCAAAGGAGTAGTCGCCACGAGTTGTTTTTCCTATATAACTCAATGTAAACAAAGATGGCCACTGGGGGCCCATGTTTGACAACCAATCAAAACGAACTTTGGTTTGGACCAACTACAAGTTGCATCAGTCATTGTGGTAAAGGTATCAAATCAATATCCCTTATGGTTTTTCAGAAGTAGTCGCCACAAAATCGCATTTTTCAAATCTATTTTTAACCGTGGCGGCTATCTTGAATTTCCGATCGACCTGAATATTTACTTACATCAACTAGGCATCAAGAGCAACATTCCTGTCAAGATTCATCAAAATCTGTTTAGTAGTTGCAGAGAAGTAGTCGCCACAACGTTTTCCTATATAACTCTATGTAAACAAAGATGGCCACTGGTGGCCATGTTTGATATCCAATCAAAATGAACTTTGGTAAAAAACAACTACCATGTCATGCCGGTCATTTTGGTAAAGGTTTCAAATCAATATCACTTATGGTTTTTCAAAAGTAGTCGACAATATCGCATTTTTTAAATATATATTTAGCTGTGGCGGCCATTTTGAATTTCCGACCGACATGAATTTTTGCTAGGATCAACTAGACATCAAGAGTAACATATCTTTCAAGTTTCATGACAATCTGTCTAGTAGTTTCAGAGGAGTAGTCGCCACAAGTTTTTTCCTATATAACTCAGTGTAAACAAAGATGGCCGCCATGTTTGACATCAAATCAAAATGAACTTCGGTCAACCGTAACGATAGTTATCATATGAATAGGTCTGTCTTTTTGCTCATTAAGCCCTGGAATTGTTAATTATTCACTTGCAATTATGCAAGTTCATTCAACATAACAACGTGTATCGGTCTATCCTCCGAGCACGTTAAAGAACCATTAAAGAATCTATTCGATAATAAGAGCAGGGCAGGTTCCTGGATTCCTATTTATCCTTCCCCTCTCTCTGGGGCGGCTCTAAATAACCTATACTGTGTTGATGAGCCGTTAAACAAAATTCAATTCAATTCAATTCAACATAACAATAGCCGACTCTACTGTATATAACCTTACATGTGTTGAAAATGACGTAAAACACCATACAAGAAATCTTTAAACGTTGACATAGGTCGGTACCTTTAACATTGACAGAGATTTGTATCGTTAACGTTGTTATATCATATCGGAATTGCTACTTTGAACAGTATTACTTTGTGCTTTCTGTGTAGCTCCGAATACAAATACTCGTTCACAGCCTAAAGCGTCTTTGTGGCCAAGGGGTTAACGACGTTGCGTTGCTAACCTTCTCGCCTCTCACCGCTGCGGGTTTCGAATCCCGCTTAGAGCTTGAAATGTAAGTGAGGAAGTGTCGATTCTTACGAATGTCGGGAGGTGTACAATAATGGTACTACCCAGGAATAGTGGTTGGTCTGCCTCCACCACAAAATACCATCCGTCAAATATAACCCTACATGTGTTAAAATGAAGTAAAACAACATACAAGAAACCTTTAACGTTGACATAGGTTTGTACCTTGAACGTTGTCACTGTTACGTTGAAAATGCAGTAAAACAACATAACAATCGTCAACAGATTTGATAGTTGTGAATAGTCAGTTGGAAAGTCAGACATAACTGGTGCATAGCTTTAAATACGCTTTGGTAAACGTTGGTATCACATTCGTCAATTGTCATTAGAGTGGATTTGAGTAACAGTTGTATTGTATGTATTCGTTTAAAGAACAAGCGGATCTAGAGGGGACTTCTCCTTCCTGGGATTTGAAAAAATAATCAAATATTCAGGTGGATACACTGATAAATTGAAACAGTACGAATTTCTCCTAATGTTTGGGGGGAAAAGTACTCCTGAAATGGAAAAGAATCTTAAAATATCCCTCCTTACAGTGTTATTCCATATGACAATTTTGTTTTGCTTGTTAGGTTATTAAATATATACAAGAACATGTTGATGTAAAACATCAATTCGTCGCGGGTAACCCTATATGGCTTCTACCCCATCGAAACAGCATTACGAATGCCGCGAACCACGTTAATGCTAGCTTGTTCACGTTTCCATACAGCATTCTGCAAAACATAACACGGATTGTCGGGATCCATTACTAAACTGGGTTTTGCGTTTGAACCACTATTAAAGGAACTAAACAGACAAATAAAGGCAAAATTACTCTACAAATATCAAAACTCTTTCCATGTGTTCAAGTCATATAATAATGTGTATGTGCCGATTAAAAGTATAGGTTTATTCGGGTGTTCTTAAAATACTCGTGATTGAATATGCGTAAAATGATTTATGAGTTAGTAAATCTTAATTCGATGCTCCAGTTTTCGGATTTGGCCTGGTTGGTTAAAGTAATTTATACTGTGGTGTCTATAGAGTATGTATTCTCAAAATAAATTATGTTTATACCTCGTCGGTACGTTTAGAAATGGTGTACATGTGTCGTAAAATGTGCTTGTTGATTGTGGGAAAAGGATTTCAAACCCGAATTCTTCGTGTACAATTGCATTTAAACTTATTTTTCAGCAAGTTTCTGTATTTTTCTTATATGTGGAATCGTAAAATAGCTGCCGAGGAAAGAAATGTTATTTGGGGAAGAAATGAGAAACAAATAAAAATAATGTCATCTCCAAGATTCAAAGGCGTGCAAGTAATTGTCATTTTTCTAAACTACCTCTATCGACTATGCAACCGAAAGATGTGAGCTACTGTTTGTATGCATAAGGCCAGAGTTTTTTTATAGTTAGTATTACGGGAGATTTTGGAAAAAAATGCAGTAGGAGGAGGAAATAAAAAATATAAACAAATGGCTAAAATTTTCTCATGTCCTTTACGTGCATATCTGGGTGTTTTGTACACTTGCATATATATCTTTAACGTCAAATTGAGATTTTATCTGTCAATCTGAGATGATTTAATATATTCATGTAAACACAATAGCATTAACGTCTGCATAGAGTTTTCCTCATACCCGTTTCATAGATTGTTGTTAAAAATTAAAGCAACAATGTGTTTATTTTTATTAACGGAGATAATACCGATTGTATGTTAACTAATAATTTATAATTCTACAGTCAAATTTGCATGAAATCAGAGACAAACAGACAGACAGACAGACAAGACGGACGGACGGACTGACGGACGGAGAGAGAGAGAGAGAGAGAGAGACAGACAGACAGACAGACAGCAGACAGACAGACAGACGCTATGCTCATTTAAGGTTTCACTCGTAAGACGTTCCAAAATAAAAAAGGAAATTCTATCCTGTCCTTTTTCTGAAATATGTATTTAGAAATGAAAATATGAAGAACTTTCTTTTAGTTTTATAACTATATATTTATTATAATTACGTATATAACTGCATATTCTCTGACTTTTTGTGGGAATATTCCCACGAAACATTTGTTTGTACATCTTAACGAACTGAATGGAATAATCCCACCAAACATTATTAAAAAATAAGACTTTGAATTGTGTCCCTGTTTTAGTGGGAACATTCCCACGAAATATAGGTAAGATAAGATACAATTTATTTAACGTCGGCAAGGCAGTATGACAAGTTATATAAGCTCGACTCCAAATATAGGTAAATGTAGTTAAATAGGTATGACGAATGTTAAAGGGGACACATGGCAATCTTGACATTATCAAGCATTAAAATTAGCGTCTCAATTAATTAATCCAGGATCATTTTGACTTTAAACCGGCTTGCATAATTATAATCTACAACAGGTTTAAATATATTATTGGTGCCTTCTAATCAACAGTTAATAATATGCAAAAAACTTGTATTTGCGAATAAAAACGAATTCTACATCTTCCACTGGCATATACCCGGATATGTTATAGAAAACGTATTGTCTTGTTGTTATACGATGCATCATCACACTGTTTAGTGTATTTCGAGCCACCACAAGCAGAAGGGAATGATAAATAGGAATCCAGCAGCAATCCCTACTATATCCCCATGGTTCTTTAGTGTGCTCGGATTATATGATTTGATACAGGGAATCACACAGGTTACCACCTCATTCGACGGACGACGCTAAGGGGAGTACCTTGCCTAAAAACACCGAAGTAATACAAGGGCGCAATTAAGGTAAGTTGATATTTATGGGGCGCCGTTTTACTATTTATTCAGTATTTTGTGATATCAAGAATTCATTTCTTCATATTATTATTTACCCTTCATCACAAATTCGATTATTGATATCAGAAAATCAACTGATTTCTTGATATAAAAAAAATATGCACTTGATATCAAGATGTAGATTTTTTGATATCAAGAAATACATTTTGTGATCACATGGAACCCATCGGCTCGCGTCTTCTTGGTGGCCGTTGTGAGAGGTTGTCGCAGAGCTATACCCATCGGCTTGCGTCTTCTTGATGGCCGATGTGAGAGGTTGATGTAGACGTATACCTATAGGCTTGCGTCTTCTTGATGGCCGATGTGAGAGGTTGGTGCAGAGGTGTACTAGATAGCATCTGTTATTCAGATTGATAACACTAGACGTTCATTCAAGTAATGTGTTGTTTAAAGTGTAAATAACTACTCTGCAAATACCTGAAATATACTCACATACACACTTTTAATCGTGAGAGGTATTGTAAATGTGCAGAAATTCACTGTTACGTTTCATTTCTAAAAACGTCCCTTGGTAGGTAGGCCGCATGTTTTTCAAATTTTCAAAAAATCAAAGAAGAATTTATTTCATTAGAAAGATACATTGTTTTCATAAGATGTTCAGTAAAAAAAATAATTGCAAAAAGTAATAAAAGCAATTCTGCCCGCTACTGGGGTCCTTTAACCCCATTGCATTATTTTAAGCGACCCTTGATTGTATTAAATATAATATATTCATGAAGAGGACATGTGCACCTTTGTTTTGACACTGTTCATGTGGGGGTCCGGACCAATGGTTTTCAAAGTATTTTTTAGTTTAGAGTTCATCTTTTAGTGTTTTTAGCAGACAAAAATCGAAGGAATGTTAAAACATTTGGCCTACCTACCCATGGCAATGTTGATTGTATAGTTTCAAAACATATTGTAAACAGTGGCAATTTATTGGTATCAGGAAATCGAACAAAAATACTGAAAACTCTAATTTGTGTTCCTTTTGCATACCTGTTTAGAGGGACACACAATTCAATTCAATTCACACTGAAATGTGGAAGCATTTATCAAGCCTCAAAATTAGAATCTCGATTTATTAATCCAGTTTCATTTTGACTGAACCTGCTTGCATATAATTAAATAAATTTGGAGTTTCAGTTATTCGTCGTTATTTTATCATATTTTATATATTGCATATTTGAAAATAATTATTAAAAATTATTTTAATAGTTTATATATACATATATATATATATATATATATTATTGGTGCATATATTCAACTATTAGTAAATTATAAACATTCTTTGCTTTTGAATTATTAAAATAATTATTAATAATTATTTTCAAATATGCAAATTATTAGAAAAACTAACGGGTCACCGCGAGTTTTTGAAGCAATCAGGATTACCATGTGTAAATGATGCTGAACTACTGTACACCGACTTGTTAAATGTTCGTGCTTCATTCCTTTAAAGGGACACATGGCAATCTTGAGTTTTATATCAATCATTAAATGTAGCATCTCGCTGTATTAATCCTGTATCATGTTTACTTCAAAACTGCTTGCATATAATTTAAAAAAAATTTGAGATTTCAGTTTTCTTCGTTATTTTACTCTTGTTTTTTTTTAAATATATTAAACTAACTGTTTTAAACTATTCTAATAATTGATAATGACTGTAAATATGTAAATTATGTAAAACAATAAAATAAAAAAAAATAACGGGACGCCGTGAGTTTTAAACAAATCAAGATTGCCATTACGTGGTATGGGAAAGCTTTTATTTTTCCACATTAAAACATGTTTAAAAACTTATTTTTTTTTACTGAAAACAAGCGATAACCTCAGTTAAAATTACCTATGAAATGTTTTAATTTATCAATATGCCAACTTTTTAAGCCGAATTTAAGGTTATATTTCATACCCCAGCCAACATCGTTTTTACTTATGAAAGTTAATACTCGGACCACGTAATTCCATCTGTCCCTTTAAAGTTAAACCGTGTTTGTGTTGAGTGGCCATGCGATTGGAGAAATTACATGAAGGAAATTGTCTTTTTTTGTTTAACATAGCTCTAAATATTAAAAGAGTTCTCTAATTCTCTGTTAGAAAAGGCCCAACAATGGAACGTCTTCATAATTATATAGACCGCATGCGAACTAAAATGTTTTCAATATTCTATAGAAATATATTTCACATACAATACATAAAAATTGAGGTGTTTGATCTGTATCGGGTGGTATTTTCCTTCTTAAAATAGTTATCCTTATTTACCCTGATAATTTAGAATAGGACAAGGACAAAATATCAAAAGAAATTTTAATCGCACTATTTATGCGCTGACGTATGCATTTCGATAAATATTTTTTTGTTTCGTTTTTAAATGTGATTGTGTGGTTTTAATGACAATAGTATGCATGCTGACTTAACAAAAATATAAATATTTTATTCCACTAACTGTTCTTTAATTTGAAGTGTTAATGAATATATGAATATTGTTTAACAGTATAGGGTATTTAGAGCCACCACAACGAGAGAGGAAATATACAAAGGAATCCGGGAACCGTGCCCTACTCTTATTATCGAATAGATTCTATGGTTCTTTAACGTGCTCGGAGGATAGACCGATACACGGGACCGCTTGTTATAAGACCCAATCCGACGGACGAGGCTAAGGGAAAGTGTCTTGCCCAAGAACACACCGACGAATCACCAGTGGCACCAACCCGGGACCTCCGGTTACAAATCCGCCGCGCTACTGACTGCTCCACGCCATATATATATATATATATATATATATTTCTAATACACCATCTCGTTATATTCAATGATATATCACTGCAACGTTTGCAACGTTAGGAGAATAAGCAAAGCAATGCGAACTATATCACTGTAACGTTTGCAACGTTAGGAGAATAAGCAAGTCAGTGCGAACTATATCACTGTGACGTTTGCAACGTAAGGAGAATAAGCAAAGCAATGCGAACTATATAACTGCAACGTTTGCAACGTTAGGAGAATAAGCAAAGCAATGCGAACTATATCACTGTAACGTTTGCAACGTTAGGAGAATAAGCAAGGCAATGCGAACTATATCACTGTGACGTTTGCAACGTTAGGAGAATAAGCAAGTCAATGCGAACTATATCACTGTGACGTTTGCAACGTTAGGAGAATAAGCAAAGCAATGCGAACTATATCACTGCAACGTTTGCAACGTTAGGAGAATAAGCAAAGCAATGCGAACTACATCACTGTAACGTTTGCAACGTTAGGAGAATAAGCAAGTCAATGCGAACTATATCACTGTGACGTTTGCAACGTTAGGAGAGTAAGCAAAGCAATGCGAACGATTTCAGATGTGTGCGTTATTTTCACATGTTAGGGGTATTAGAATAGAAATAGAACATAAATTAATGTTTACAATTAAACTCCAAAGCTTGATATATTACACGATAATTCGTCGTAAATGATTCGCCGGAACGTCTTACGAGTGAAACCTAAAATGAGCATAGCGTCTGTCTGTCTGTATGTCCGTCCGTCGTCGTAAAATATGTTAACTTCAGTCAAAATGTACCAAGCGTTTAAACACCCTTTTCTATCGATTTAAGACATATTCCTTATATTTTAACCATGCTATGGATTAATAAAATACTCGGCTAAAGATTTATCTTAAAATAGATACTCTGTAGTGTTGCTGAGAATTTAATAAGGATATTTGAAAATACGTAAGAATCTTAAATTTTGAGAGAAGTAATATTTTTAACTTAAGTTGCTTTATGAATACGAGCCCAGCAATTTGAATAACTGTCTTCTTATGGAAATTAACAACGAAACTTTATTATTAAAAAAAATATTGAGACAGCAACTTCAGAGGGAGATGAGATTAAGCATGAAAGTTGACATCAGATATGCCTCAAGAAGCAAACCCAGGCGGGGCATAGGTCTGAAGCACTAACACACAAAGCCTTATCCGCTAAGTAAGCAAAACATATACGTATATATACTCCTCAAAATCTCTGTTTTCAATTATTATTGTTTTGGTGTAAAATGTTCCTAAAAAAATACAGAAACACGAAACAGTTCCCATGCAATGAAGCAAACTTTAATATTATTGAAATAAAGAAAGGATGGTCTTTATTTTGAAGAGTATATTAACAAGATAAGCAAAGCAGATATGAATATGTTGACAAAGAACTTGTTGCGTTAGCCTGGATATTCTCACCCATGGTGTCTTTTGAAATGTAAATATTAAAACATCGTGACACTGCTAGAAGATAAATGTAAAATATCGATTTAGAATTATAATCGCTTTGTATAGATAAAAACTTGCCATACATATTTCGACCTTAAGATAAATTAGAGGTACAATGACCAATTTGAATAATCGTGCTTGACACTGAACTTTTGCCTTTGAAGATGTAAAGAAGGTACACATAATTATAATAAGTATGAACTAGTTGTTGACATATTCTCCCAATTATATTTCAAAAACGGTACATATCAGTTACTAGTATATCGTGACTCTCCAATAGTGAGTGTTTTTTTTATTGTATGTTATGTATCGTATGTTTTTGTATTGTATTTTTTTGCTAATGGCAACACGGTGAGATGTTAAAGGATGGTTGTTTTTTTAATGGTGTTTAACGTCATTTTCACCATACTTTAGGCTATACATGACAGTCGGTTATTTCGTAGACCTCCGATGATCTCCTGGGTAGAAACAGTACTGTATACTGCCCAACATCTATAAGAATTTATACTTTCTCACTTACAAGTCAGGCTCCCAGTGTGATTCGAACTCGCAGCGGTGAGAGGCGAGAAGGTTTCAAATGCAGCGTCTTTACCATCTCGGCCACGGAGGTATTTGAGCTGTTAAAAGAGCCTCCGCCACTTGGTTTCATGAAATAAAACCAATCACACTGGTCAGCAATGATCTTCAGCGTTAAAACAAACGGAAGGGATCGTGAAGAAGAGTGCATGTCTTTAATACTGTATATAGAATTATTGTTTATTAAAAGATTCGGTCAGAAAAACTCGACGACTCGGCGATTTTTTGTTGTACTATTCGATTTTAATATTTAAAAAAAAATCACATGAGGCTAGTGCCTTGAGAAGTGCTTGTTTGTGGTCGACATAAACACGAATAGCTAATGATATGTTATTTTAGTATGATTGGTTCGGCATGTATCGGACTGTCAAGTAAATTAACGAAGCCGTTCTGGGTATGGTTAAAGTTCGGCATATATCGGAAAATGACTGTCGCGGAAATTGACAAAGTAGTTACGGGTATGGGTATGGTTCAAGTTCGGCATGTATCAGAAAATGAATGTCACGGAAATTGACGAAGCAGTTCTAGGTATGGTTTAAGTTCGGCATATATCGGAAATTGAATGTCACGGAAATTGACGAAGCAGTTCTTGGTATAGTTTAAGTTCGGCATATATCAGAAACTGAATGTCACGGAAATTGACGAAGCAGTTCTGGGTATGGTTCAAGTTCGTCATGTATCGGAAACTGCATGTCACGGAAATGGACGAAGCAGTTCTTGGTATGGTTTAAGTTCGGCATGTATCTGAAACTGAATGTCACGGAAATTGACGAAGCAGTTCTGGGTATGGTTCAAGTTCGACATGTATCAGAAACTGATTGTCACGGAAATTGACGAAGACGGCATGTATTGGAAACTGACTGTCACGGATATTGACAAAGACGTTCTTGTTATGGTTCGTGTTCGGCATGTACGTTGTATCGGAAACTGAATGTCACGGAAATTGACGAAGCCGTTCTTGTTATGGTTCGGGTTCGGCATGTATCAGAAACTGACTGTCACGGATATTGACGAAGACGTTCTGGGTATGGTTCGGGTTCGGCATGTATCGGAAACTGACTGTCACGAAAATGTGCACTGAGATAGACTCGAAATGACGTTTTTGTCGGTTTTCGAGTGTTGCCGGCGGGCAGATCAACCTCATAGACATGCGGTCTCGCCGTGTTTTTTTTCATGGACGTTAGATTAATAAGTTTTCATGATCAGGTCATAGTGAACTTGACATAAATAAATTAAGTGCAAGAGACGTTTTTCATGACTGGGTTCAACAACAACCTCATTTGTACGTGAAGCAAGTCTTTATTACATTTGTATCCTTTTTGGACATTTATGTGACTTTCGATTATTTTTTACATTTGTCAACTTTTTGTTTTACATTTGTCACAAAATATTTTTTTTACCTAAGTAACCAACCGTATTACATTTGTGGCAGGTTATTTATTTAGGTGACTTTTTTATTTTACATGTGTAACCATTTTTACATATGTGACACTTTTTACGTTTGAGGTTCCTACACACGTTACTTCTTAAATATGGGACACACGCGCACTTTTCCTGAACAAGTTGCCAAACACTGCAAACGTCCGGTGACAAGGCCTATTCGGTTCTAATCTCTTGAGGTAGCAAGCCAGGAGAATCAAATTTAGCTATTACAGATTTATATTATGTATCTGTACTATCTACGGATCTGCATGTAGGAAGCTTAAACGCAAAAACGATAGGTGAAAACTGTCATAAATGTAGGACAATGTAACTTTAAATGTGAAACTTACACAAATGTAAAAAAAACACTCTTACATGTGAAAACGACCTGGGGACAAATATTATAAAACTATACTATAAACATGAACACGTTTTTTTTCTTCAGCACACACATTTAACAGACACACACAGAGAAAATGGTTAAGATAAATGTTATCATGTTTAACGTACTCAGAAGGAATTTATCGGTTCTAGTTTCACGAACGTTAAAGGGACATCTCCTGTCTTGGGTCCATCATTGTTTCTTATATATATCAACGACATTGCTGATAATTTTCTTAGTATAACTCGTATTTTTGCAGATGATACATCTCTTGCAAGTACGTCTATATGCATATCTTGAGGCATTCTTAAATTACGATCTCAATATTATATATGCTTGGTCTAAACAGTGGCTTGTCGATTTTAATCTAACTAAACTGAAGCTATTGTTTTTACTCTTAAAAGAAATATACGACAGCCCTCGTTGATTTTAAATAATATGCCAGTTAACTATGTTGAACACCATAAACACTTGGGTTTAACGCTTAGTCATGACGGTAAATGGCAAAAACATATTACCAATATTACTACGTCAGCCTCTAAACTATTAGGAATGATGCGGAAAATAAAGATTTGAATCGATCGTAAAGCTTTAAACCAAATATATTTATCGTTTTTGAGACCAATACTTGAATATGCTACGAAAAAAACACTTTTGAAAAAGTTCAACATGAAGCAGCTAACATTGTTACTTGATTAACACGATCAACGTCTATTCGTAATTTATATACCGAAATTGGGTGGTTACCATTAGAAGACAGAAGAAAATACCAAAAAATAATAATTGCTTATAAGGTTAAAGCTGGTTATTTGCCTGAATATTTTGCAAATTTATTCCCTGACATAGTTGGCAGAGTTGCTTCTCACAACTTAAAAAAATCAAATGATTACGTATCTATTCATATGAGAACGCAGCTATTTAGTAATTCGTTCATTCCCTTGTGTATATCATTATGGAGTAAAATACCTGAACACATACGAAATGCAGACTCCTTTCTGCTTTTCAAACTCTTATAACAAATCAATACTTTAATCTGCCTTGTGCTGTGTTGATTCTTTACCTGTTAGCTGATAATCGAACAATTACCACTATATCATCACCACAATTACCACTGTACGATCAACACAAGTACCACCGTACGATCAAGACAATTACCACTGTTCGATCAACACAATTACCACTATACGATCAAGACAATTACCTCCGTACAACCAAGACAATTATAACTACACGAACAAACCAATGACCACTGTACGATAAGACAATTGCCACTGTACGATCAAGTCAATTGCCACTATACGATCAAGACAATTACCACTGTACGAGCAAGAACATTACCACTGTCCGACCAAGACAATTATAACTACACGATCAAACCAATGATCACTGTACGATAAGATAATTTCTACTATACGATCAAGACATGTGCGATCAAGACAATTACCAATGTACGTGTACGATCTAGACTATTACCACTGTACGATCAAGACAATTACCACTGTACGTGTACGATTAAGAATATTACCATTGTACGATCAAGACAATTACCACTGTACGATCAAGACAATTACCACTGTACGTGTACGATCAATACTATTACCATTGTACGATCAAGACAACTACCACTGTACGATAAGACAATTACTACTATACGATCAAGACAATTACCACTGTACGATCAAGACAACTACCACTGTACGATAAGACAATTACTACTGTACGATCAAGACGACTACCATTTTACGATAAGACGATTACTACTGTACGATCAAGACAATTGTCATTGTACGTGTACGACCAAGACTATTACCACTGTACGATCACGACAATTACCACTGTACGTGTACGATCAAGACTATTACAACTGTACGATCAAGACAATTACCACTGTACGTATACGATCAAGACTATTACCAGTGTACGATCAAGACAACTACCACTGTACGATAAGACAATTACTACTGTACGATCAAGACACTTACCACTGTACGTGTACGATCAAGACTATTACCACTGTACGATCAAGACAATTACCACTGTACATGTACGATCAAGACTATTACCACTGTACGATCAAGACAATTACCACTGTACGATAAGACAATTACTACTGTACGATCAAGACAATTACCAATGTACGATCAAGGCAATTACCACTGTACGTGTATGATCAAGACTATTACCACTGTACGATCAAGACAATTACCACTGTACGATTAAGACTATTACCACTGTACGATCAAGACAATAACCACTATACGTGTACGATCAAGACTATTACCAGTGTACGATCAAGACACTTACTACTGTACGATCAAGACTATTACCACTGTACGATCAAGACAATTACCACTGTACGTGTACGATCAAGACTATTACCATTGTACGATCAAGACATTTACCACTGTACGATCAAGACTATTACCACTGTACGATCAAGACAATTACCATTGTACGTGTACGATCAAGAATATTACCATTGTACGATCAAGACAACTACCACTGTACGATAAGACAATTACTACTGTACGATCAAGACAATTACCACTGTACGTGTACGATCAAAACAATTACCACTGTACGATCAAGACAATTACCACTGTACTATCAAGACTATTACCACTGTACGATCAAGACATTTACCACTGTACGATCAAGACTATTACCACTGTATGATCAAGACAATTACCACTGTACGTGTACGATCAAGACTATTACCACTGTACGATCAAGACAATTACCACTGTACGTGTACGATCAATAATATTACCATTGTACGATCAAGACTATTACCACTGTACGATCAAGACAATTACCACTGTACGTGTACGATCAAAAATATTACCATTGTACGATCAAGACAACTACCACTGTACGATAAGACAATTACTACTGTACGATCAAGACAATTACTACTGTACGATTAAGACAATTACCACTGTACGTGTACGATCAAGAATATTACCACTGTACGATAAGACAATTACTACTGTACGATCAAGACAATTACTACTGTACGACCAAGACAATTACACTGTACGATAAAGACAATTACCACTGTACGATCAAGAATATTACACGTTACGATCAAGACATTACCACTATGCGATAAAAAGCAACCATTACCATTGTACGACCAAGACAATGACCACTATATGATCAAGACAAAAAACAACTGTACGATAAGAGAATTACAACTATACTACACGATCAAGACATTACCACTTTGCGATCAAAACAATTACCACTATAGGATCAAGATAATTACCACTATACGATCAAGACAATTACCACTATACGATCAACAATTTCTACTATACGATCAATACAATTACCAGTACACGATCAAGACAATTACCACTATGCGATCAAGACAATTACAACTATACGATCAAGACATTTACCAATATACGATCAAGATAATTACCACGGTACCACTAAGACATAACTACACAATCAAACCAATGACCACTGTACGATAAGACAATTACCACTATACGATCAAGTCAATTACCACTATACGGTCAAGACAATTACCACTGTACGATCAAGACAATTACTACTATACGATCAAGACAATTACCGCTGTACAACCAAGACAATTACTACTATACGATCAAGACAATTATCACTGTACGACCAAGACAATTACTACTATACGATCAAGACAATTACCACTGTACGACCAAGACAATTACTACTATACGATCAATACAATTTCCACTGTACGATCAAGGCAATTACCACTGTACGATCAAGGCAATTACCACTGTACGATCAAGACAATTACTACTATACGATCAATAGAATTTCCACTGTACGATCAAGGCAATTACCACTGTACGATCAAGGCAATTACCACTGTACGATCAAGACAATTAGTACTATACGATCAATACAATTTCCACTGTACGATCAAGGCAATTACCACTGTACGATCAAGGCAATTACCACTGTACGATCAAGACAATCACCACTATACGAGCAAGACAATTACCACTATACGATCTAGACAATTACCACTGTACGATCAAGACGATTACTACTATACGATCAAGGAAAATATATCAAGTCCCATAGTGACCGTTGGAGGTGGAGATTAATGAATCGAGGTGCTTATTTTACTTAATACAAACTTCCAGATTGCCATGTGTCCCTTTAAAATTGGGTTTGCACAATCAACAGGAACATGGTATAAAATGAAATGGTGCGATCTGATATTTTACCGACTCTTGTTGCATCTATTATGATCGTATACTACTTAACTCCAATAGTGTATCGCGATACATTTGATGTACAGGTAGCGCGACAGGTAAAACTCCAGGGCCCGTATTCATAAAGCTTCTTAAAGGGATACTGTCCGTAAGTAAGCAGATATTGAGCATAACCAAAGAAGTCTGTAGTAATACATTCGTGAGCTTGAACTTTTTTCTTTTTTTTTATTATTTGTAAATAAAGTGGGACCCACAATATTTACCTTTTCACGTGACTTCCATTAGCGCATTACGTTTTCACCATAGCATGTATTGCGTAATATGTATAGCCCGCTTAGCTCAGTCGGAAGCGATGTGGACAAATTTACGCTCACGCTCATTGTTACCGCTAGTGTACTATTAGTTTGGGCTGAGAGGTCAAACGCCCGAAACGGTTTTCCTTTTTTTTTATACCGTGATTGAATTCCGTCAAACAATCTTGCTTTTTATTAGTAAATATTCAATAATGTTTAGTTTGTAATGTTTGCGAATATAATTAGTGTGTGTTTTATAAGCTAAAAGTTACGGACATTGTCCCTTTAAGATATTCTCAACTTCAACTTAAGATTGACAAATTCCACTAGGTAAGATTTATTCTTATCTTAAATCAAATTTGTATTCATAAAGCATCTTAGTTGAAATCGTAGCTAATAAATATCTTAAGATGGTCTTATTGTTTAAGTTTATTTTTCGTTTCTTAAGTTTATGTCCAGGCTAATTTGGAATTCCCCATCTTCATTTAGAAACCGGAACAGCTCTTTAGCTTAGGATTTCCCCACAACTATGCAATATACATATTGGAGTGAAGCATCCTTAAAGTTGCTTCTTGTTCATGTTTATGGTGTTTCCCATCTTTGATAGTACATACATTTTTAAATCAATACATATTAGCCAACTTGTTACTTGATTACATTAAGTTGACTGTGTTTGTTGTCTTTTTTCTTAAAGGGAGGTGATCTCGAATCATTTGGGTTTCCATACAAATACGATTAAAATCGTCATAATTTGTTTCAGTTTCATGTTCATTGTGCATAACATTAAGAACTAAACTAGGCCCCATGCACCATGTAATTTAAGTACTGTTAATGCCAAAGCGTGGTCTGGAAAACTGAACGACTCGGCTAGTTTCGTGTGTAAATCATTAATATTAATTCATAATTATGATACTTTAAGTTTCCAAAATTGTGTTGTGTTGTGGGCGGCATACACTCTATATGAATTATAGGTACAACAGTTAGCAACATAAACTCAATTTAAAATTAATAGTTTTGATTTAGCAACAACAACTAGCCGAGTCTTAGACATTTTCAGAGAAAACATTTTCATAAACAATAGTAACATGCGGCCTAGTGTAATGCATTTGCTGTACACTCTTCATATGAAATTGATGCACACTATGAGGGTTTTCATGACACCAATCACTCCCTCAGATCTCCTCCAGTCCCTTTATACATAAACTTCCATTTCTTAAAATTATCTAAACATAGTATTGATACATGTAGTAAAATTGTTTTAAGAATATTAAAATAAATGTATTCTATTTCACCATACTTCGTGCAAAATTTTACATTTCGACGAGCCGCATGACAAGATTAAGAATGTTGAGAAATGACTATAATATAATTAGTTTCATGCCGCTAATCGTTGCTTTTAATTGTCTCTGGAGTCAATATAATGCTAAGCAATTTTTCAATATAACTAATGTAGGAACATATTATACATGTATTTTAAGCTACTCAATTATACAATTATTATTTCTCTATTCATTAAATGCTCTAACATTTGTATGTTTAAAGGGAGACGTGGCAATCTTGCCTTTTTTAAAGCTCGCGACGTCCTATTAGTTTGTTTGACATAACTTGCAGTTTTGCCATTATAATAGCTTAAAAAAAGAAAATTGATTTTACACGTTACTAACTGATGCCTTTATTTCACTGATATAACATGTTAATGTTAAACATTTAACAGAACAACGAAGGGAAAATGAAAACTCAACATGTTATTTAAAATTATATGCACGCAGGTTTAACGACAAAATAATATTAGATTAATAAATCGAGATGCTACATTTAATGTTTGATACACGCTTTGAAGGCAGTGTTATAGCAATGGAAAACATCTTTAAATACTGTTCAAGGCTTTCTCCTAAAAAACTAAACAAAAGATTGCGTTTATTCATCTCGGCTTTTTTTAAAATGTCATCTAGTAATTCATTTTTCTTGGAGAGAGAGAGAGAGAGAGAGAGAGAGAGAGAGAGATGACACATCCGTTCATGTGAGGACACATATAAGTCAAAATCCTGCCATGTGAAGACACACATGACCATTTGTGTCCTTGCATCTACTACCGTAGATTTGAAGATTGAGACATGTGTTGTGAGGACACAAAACAGAGAGACATGTAAGGACATATGAGACAATGACCTCATATAGTATATGTGTTAGGACATAATTGTCCTTACAATTTGTCCCCATTTAAAACTTATTTGTCTGTTTTTCTGTCTTTCATGTGAAAAGCAGAAACTTTCTGTAACTGAAGATGGGAAATAAACATGATTTAAAAAATAATAGCAAGTTATTAGCAAGTTATTAAATAAAATTAATATAAAAATGTGAAATAAAGACAGTTAAGTATAGGCCTAACCCCATTATATGGAAACACCCACACATATTTAACAACATGAATCTTGTAGAAATAAAGACATTGTACAAAAACTATCAATATGACCATGACTCACCTCAATACGGACTTGATACTCAACCCGGACACAGTTTCTGCTTGATATATTATTGTACCAAATTTAATTAAATTATACCGATCCATTTCATGGAGTATTACCAAACTACGTGATGCCTATCTCTTAGTTTAGTGCGTACCTCTTTTAAATCGTTTTCAAATACAAATTTAACATGCCTAAACAGTTTGACTCAAATTGGTTAAGCTAAACGTTTGATATTGTTTATAACCCACTGATAAAACTATGGCGTTGTTGAAGACGTTTGCAAAGCAATTATTTAAATAGTAAAGAACGCGAACATTTCAAATTGCAACAAATAAAAAAAGACGTGCCTAAAACGGTACTCGAACCCACGGTATTTCGATTACCACGCCAGTGCGCTACCACAGACCTAGAAAACACACGGTTAATTTCGCAATGGATTTTTCACGATCTATGCTTACCTGTACTTGGTTACATAAAACAATTTAGTAAATCGTTAAGACAGGTTAGGAGATGTCTTTAACTTGTTATTGAATGTTAACACAACTTAAGTCGAAATTTAAGATAACATGTTTTATGAATAACGTTTAAACTTAAGATGTTCCTTAAGTAGAAGTTTTAGAAAATAACCTCATTTGAAGGTATATTTAAGTTGAGAAATATATTGAGAAGCTTTATGAATACGGGCCCAGGCCTCTGTCGACTATTAAAAGATGCGGAGACCAAGCGAAAACCAGACTAAATGTCCATGACCGAATTTACTTTGAAAGAAAACATAGAAATAAATAAGTCAGTCATTTTAAATGGTATTCTACGAAAACAAGTGTTTTTAGCACAGTATAAGGATAATCTCATTTTCATAATGACACACATTTTGGACACATCTTTTAAATACATATATGTTAATACCGATGTACGGTTATGGTAGACAAGGTCTTAGCTTGCAGTTTGTTTATGTTTATGGGGAGTTGAAATTTAGTCTTTTGTGAAATAGGCTTTGTATATTTTCATCGCCTTATTCCTCATCCAATGTTAAATCTTGCGAAAAAATCTTCAAAATAATGATTTCCAATCAGCTTAAAGTAGTCAGCCTTTGGTTGTAAATTTTGTATGTGAACACTCCAGTCTATTTCAACGATTTTCACGTACTGTCCAAGTAATGGTCTAACGACCACGGATGGGGAAAAAACAAGTCGTGCACCAAACAATCCGGCAAAGATTCACTTATATGATATGTAATATGATATTTCGGTGAAAAACAAAAAACTATTGTATGGTTGCTTCACATGTCATTAGGGTAGTATCAATGGTTACGCAAAGCACATACGTTGCACAATTACGGATTATTCTATACGTAGGTTTTACTTTTTTTCGCGATGGCTTACGGTTACGTATTATTGTCATTTTAATAATAGAGTTTCGCTCACCCAGGGGCTAGAGGGCATGCTAGTACATATACTGAAAGGAAAAAGAAACGCAGGGTGCGTATTTCCGCTATATATTGCATATACTGCACACTTAATTCCATATATATTCCAAGGAAATCCCAAGTTGTTTTGTAAAAAAAAAAGTGCAGTTAGTTAGAGAAAGGACACAACTGTGATGTTGTAGACGTTTTAATTACAGTACACGTTGTAACAAGAAATTCATAAATGCTGAAGTTCCTCTTTGAACAATTGAGCCAGTTCAGTACTTTATTTAATGTTAAGTGATTGCAACATTTAAAGCCTAAGTTTGCTCAAATGCGCATTCTGACGATAATGAAACTTTAAAGGGGTAACCATTGGTGTGTTCAGTGCTGTTTAAACCTTCTTTCTAAAAGGACAGGCCTAATGTCGCCCTGTACCATTCGATTAGCAGTAGCATATTAAACATACAATATATAGCGGAAATACGCACCCTGCATTTCTTTTTCCTTTCAGTATACATAAAGAAACCGCTGGTAAAACCCTAATGACATGTGATACATCCATAGAATCGCCGTTTTATGTCCCCTGAAACATTATATTTTCTGATGGTTTATGCAAATATTTGTCGGGTTATATGAGTCCGAAACCGAAGTTTTGCGACCGCTGTCTTTTCATCAAACCCTGTGGTTCATATTTTAAGATCTGGTCCGAGAGGAACGTTGCTACGTGATTAACGCACATCTCTATACTCTCACAGCTGAGCTTGTGGTAATAGCAACAGTGCTTTTCCTCCGTTGTCAGCAGATCAACTGAAATATATATTGCAAAACTATTGTTTTGTGTTTCTTTAAAATCATTCACTTAGTATTAAGTGCTATCAAACTAGTCCGTTTATTTGTTGTAAGAATGAAATGGGCAATGATATGGTGTTGATGATGGGGTGCTGGGATTTTCCTTCGATCTCGCCGGTCATTGTAGAGATAGATTGTTTTTTCGCCGAAGGCTCGACTCGGATTTTTTTTTCATATATTTGTTTTGGTTATGCGACTAAAGCAAGAGGGCTGAGTCAGATTTTTTTTCCAGCTAGACAGTAATCAGATTTTTTTCTTCAGGAGTTCAAGCGCCGGATTATTTTTTTTCAGCATTAATCCCAGCGCCCCCACACCACCCCACCCCTCCACCCCACCCCATCCCACCCTCACAGAAGATAAAATGTTCGATGCCTTAAATATTGATAGAAATACACTGTATTTTAATTATATAAACAACTGTTTGCAATTATATCCCCATTTAAATTAATATTAATGGTTTAGCAAATCAGCGACCTTAGCTTTGCTGTGTGACGTAGGGGTTATAAACATGACACCCGCATACAATAAATTCAGCCAAGGACAAACAGAATGTACTAATGCGAAAAGAATAATTTACGATCTGTGATACTGGGTGTTTGCGGGGCTGTCTCGCCAAATCTAGTGTAGACCACAGTTCGTAATACAATGGTAATACAATGGTAATATATAAACATATTATTAGAGATATAATAGACGTTTTCAGCAATAGTATTTAACATTGAATTTACACACACAAAAAAAAGGAAAAACGTTCTCAATAGATACAAAATTTCATTTCATTTCCGTTTTACAATTATATTCACGACTAAATCGAACTATACATTTTGTAATGAAATATAACTTTACATCTGCTTAGATAGTTAACAACTGTTTGTACATGACGAGTTAGCTAGACATGTTATCACGAAGGCAATGTAATAGCAACAGGGCACACCTTTGCACACTTGTAAGCGTTTATCTTTGTGTTCAAACATGAACAAGTTTATAACCTGATTTTGACTTCAGTTTTAATTCATAATCGTTTTTATAAATGCATTAAAACATTTAAAACCGCGGTGGTGGCTAAGTTATAGAGTGTCTGCCTCACATACGGGAGGTTGTGGATTTAATTCCCGTCCGGGCCATACTAAAGACTTCATACAAATGACACGAGTAGCTTTCTTACTTGACGTTTAGATTTCCTGGTAGTTCTAGGACTGGTTGGCCCGGTATCAGTATGATGTGACTGTGTGGTTGGCCCGGTATCAGTATGATGTGACTGTGTGGCTGGCCCTGTGCCAGTATGATGTGACTGTGTGGTTGGCCCGGTATCAGTGTGATGTGACTGTGTGGCTGGCCCTGTGTCAGTATGATGTGACTGTGTGTATGGCCCGGTGTCAGTATGATGTGACTGTGTGGTTGGCCTGGTGTCAGTATGATGTGACTGTGTGGCTGGCCCTGTGTCAGTATGATGTGACTGTGTGGTTGGCCCGGTATCAGTATGATGTGACTGTGTGGCTGGCCCTGTGCCAGTATGATGTGACTGTGTGGTTGGCCCGGTATCAGTGTGATGTGACTGTGTGGCTGGCCCTGTGTCAGTATGATGTGACTGTGTGTATGGCCCGGTGTCAGTATGATGTGACTGTGTGGTTGGCCCGGTGTCAGTATGATGTGACTGTGTGGGTTGTCATGCTATGTGTTGACTCATCTGTAGTCCAATCTTACGTGTAACATTATAAAGGTTTCATTGCTACAAGTAGAGACAATATATCATAACAAATGTTGTTGAACTCGACGTTAAGCCATACATACCTATATTATATAAATAATACATTTAAAGAGACACATTGCACTTGATCTATATATTGAGGTCTTACATGAACAGTGATGTAATTATGAACTAGTGTGAGTTTTCTCTTTGACGTTGCTTGTAGATATATTGAAAACAAAACAAAAAAGGAATTTCTGTTTTACAAGGAACGTTACATGTTCCTGTGTTTAACGCAGTTATTGTATGTGTTGTACATAATAATCAACTATTACTGTAAAATAGACTTGTATTTTAAACTTGTTTAAAAATGTGCAAGTATTTAAATGCAGAAAAAACAGCAACATTACAACCGCGAGGACTTGTTTTAAGTATCGAGTCCCTGAGACCGTATAGGTTACACTGTAACACACGTTTGAGGTATTTGACAGCCTTTACAAGTAAACAAGTCGCCCACACATAGTTAACTTAGTTACTTTAGGACGAATTATACGATGTTTATTTAACTCTTCATGGCCATGACATCGACATTTTAATTTCCTTGTCACACTGGGGACAACGAGATAATGCATTGCCAAGTTTCAAGTTTATGGGAAAACAAGGATGGGATTTTTGAGCTTACCTTCAAATGTATGTTACATGGGTTACCTTTATATTATGTTTGTCGTACGATTAGAAATAAATTGTATCTACGTCAAATTAAACCTTTATTTATTATACACCTCTTACGAATAGGGCTATACATAAGTTGCACGAATTTGTTTCCCTGTCGATGTGAACATATACGTTTTCCTTGCATACCGGACAAGGATATCCGCCATTTTACCGGGCTAGATATTTCCATCTCACCCTGGGGTCGAGATAAAATTCACGCGCGTCAACATCCGGCATGCAGGAAAACATGCAAAACGTTAGTAGCTGGCGGCGTGGACGCACAAAATGTCTCTGATATGCAAGAAAAAGAATCGATCATGGATACTCGGTTCAGATAGGGAATTCCAACCCTCGGTATAAGTGTTTTAATCGAAACCTCGGCAAAGCCTCGGTTCCGATAAAAACACTTATACCTCAAAGCCTCGGTTCCGATTAAAACACTTATACCTCGGGTTGGAATTCCCTATCTTCACCGGATACCCATGAAAGATTCTTATAATATTAATCGGGCTACACATGTATATTGACACAATAACCTCGATCACGCAGATTACAGCGTTAGAGTGGTTTTGAAGCTAGGAAGAATGGTTTATAAGTAACAGGACCCCATTATCGTCTACAATGCTGATACTGGGAATCGAACCCATTTGTGAGATGCGAGCGTGCTACCGACTACTACCGTGTGCGCTACTGTTACCTGTAATTATTATATCTGTAAAATAAGTAGGCCCTAGAACAGCTTTTGAGTTTATGAACTTATTGAAAAAAAAGAGTCGGGTGTCAAGCAAAATCGATGCATGTTGAATTCGGTGTTCGTTCTTTCGTTCGTTCCTTCGTTTGTTCGTTCCTCACTCCTTCCATCCCTTCTTACTCCCTTTCCTTCCTTCCTTCCTTCCTTCCTTCCTTCCTTCCTTCCTTCCTTCCTTCCTTCCTTCCTTCCTTCCTTCCTTCCTTCCTTCCTTCCTTCCTTCCTTCCTTCCTTCCTTCCTTCCTTCCTTCCTTCCTTCCTTCCTTCCTTCCTTCCTTCCTTCCTTCCTTCCTTCCTTCCTTCCTTCCTTCCTTCCATCCTTCCTTCCTTCCTTCCTTTAAGGTTTATCTCTTAAAATAATTTACGAAAATAATCTTCAAAATACACAGCCCCTGAAAATAGGTATGTATGTATCACTGTTTATGCATAACACTAAACATAATGATAACACACCGCATATCAGATTACTACGGAATCCTGTTAGTGCCATCAACCTTTCGACCTGATGTTCACTCGAAAAGTGGAATTTTAACAAGAAGTTTCGAAGTTTTATACTAAATTTCGAAACTTCTTGTTAAAATTCCACTTTTCTTCGTACTAAATTTCCACTTTTCGCCCTGAAGATTTCCACTTTTCGAGTGAACATCAGGCACTGACAGGATTCCGTAGATTACATATACTGCACTGGTGTACGTAATATAATAACGTTTGAAGGCAATACGGCTGAAACGTGGCACATCTGTACACTATATGTTACAATACAATACAATATGATACAATACAATACACCACAATACAATACAATACAAATATTTTATTTCAGTCTCACCTCTATTAACATACAGTTACAACAGTATTACAAAGTATACATACTATTTATAAAAGCAATCAGAGTGACTCTACATAGAGCTATGAGAGACTATTAAGGTTCCATGTTCACCGTCATAATTACGCATACAGTCTTATTGATGGCTCAAATTTGTGTACTATTGACATTCTACACATTGTGTTCTGCTCAATCCGGGTCTAGAGGGCGCAAGTACATGTCACTACCGTTCATGAACAGTCTCAATCAAACCGAGACTGCAATATTTTATGTATTTATTGTGTTCGGCGATTTCCAAATTTCTCTTTTCAGTCCCTTTTTATACTAGACATATTTTTAACACTTATGACAAAAGGAAACAAACTGCTGAGCAGGTAAAGTTGCATTTGCTAAACACAACTATCCAAAACACGTTTATATGGATACATATGTAAAGTAGGTATCAAAGTCGAACAGGAAATGTAGCATTCACATAACACAGAAAACCGAAAACACCTATTCAAAATAAACAACAATTACAAGAAAATATGGAGCTATCACCAAAGGTGATGAGTACCCCCCGTTTAAATTCTTAGTCAAACAATGGGCCATAATTCTGAAATAAATAAGGCAATCAGCATTGGGCGATGTAAGGGGACGTAAGGTCATAATTTGTTATGAGTATGTGAACTTTGGGAACAACCCATTCAAAACTATTTGAGAAATGTGTTACGGACAACGTGATTCCTATATAGCCCCACTTAACTTTGTGAAAGCGGGAGTATAAATAGAAGCATGCGATGCCACAAACACAAAATGAAGGATAATAGGATTACCACCTTCAAACGGTCAACGACAAAAAGGCCGCTAGGGTTTAAAACAGGTTCTTTGGAGACGCCAAAACGTTTTCTTACTCATGTGTCATCTCAATAAAACTGGACATTATAAATCAATCTCTCCCAGAGGCCACTACATTGACCTCTGTCAACGTCTAAGAAAGTAGTCTGCGATCACATGATAATTTGTCACATGACCATAGTTAAAATATAAAATTAGCAACACAACTTTCAACACCGTGACACCACCAACTATCGGATGTTGATTGCCATGTAAACAATCGAAAGAAACACGACTTATTATCTACATTTTGATAAATAGTATAGGTTAGTACTTTAATTTAAGTAGGTTGTTAAGATTATGTGATACTGGAAAATGCTAGTAAGCAAATCGCTGTACTGTTACGCTATGGGGACGATTTGGTGGTGCCTATTTTAAAGTTTTGACGGCGGAGTGATATGCCAAAGTATAAACCTTTATTCTACCGCAATATAATCCTGAGCATAATTTGATTGTATATTTAAAACATTCAAGCCGAAAATGGTTTTAAATGTAATATAAGCATTTCATATGAAGTTAATTCAGAAAAATAATTAATGTCATCAAGAAATTTTACATTTCCACCGTTTTTCATCGTTTGCCAAAATTCTTGGTATTTGGTGAGACGTTGACAGAGATGTATGTGTATGCAAGGAACGACAACTCTGGGTAGAGATTGATTATAAATAAGGAAATCTCCCCAACAAACTAGGCAGTATTAATAGGCAATATAAGTAAAACACAAACATGATATTTAAAATATTCCAAGAGGCCCAGTGGCCTCAAAGCGATCAACTGAGTGCAAGGATTTGCACGGCACGGCAACACTTTTTAATAGGCAATATTCCACCGAACTCAATCAATTCAAATGTTTTTTAGCAATTCGTACGGACAGCAAATTTGTATATAATTTATGTTTAGATTACCAAATTCTCTTGAGAAGAAGATTTTTTTAAGATTTTAAACTTTTATGGTAATTGCGGCCTTTTTAGATGTTGCTTTGACCTAATTTTAATAAATTAAAAAAAGCATTCACCTAATGATCATCCACGTGAAGTTTGGTCAAAATGAACCACGCCGTTTTTGAGAAGAAGATTTTTTGTAAAGTTTTCCTATATAAACTTTATGTAAAACTGTGACCCGCGGATTGGTTACAGATTTGACCCCAGGGTCACCATTTGAACAAACTGTGTAGAGGCCCATATGAGAGCTCCGCGCCTTCTAGTTTCAGAGAAGAAGATTTTTTAAATTTTCCCTATATAAATCTATGTAAAACATGCCAAATCTCTATATACAAACTTCGGACCTCGAGGCGCGGCTATATTTGAACCCGTAGACTTCATGGAAATAACTTAGTAGTACAGTTGTTGGCGATCATTAATAAAGAAGAACTGTTGAAATCTGTTTAGTGGTTCTTCAGAAGAAGATTTCTTAAGGTTTTGAACCGTTATGATAATGGCAACCATCTTGGATGTTGCGTTACGGACGATGGACAGACAATGAAAGAAGAGTGATCCACAAAACAAAATAAAAAATAATGTTTACCTCTAGCGGAATTTGAACGCACGGCCATAGGTTCCCGGTGTACAAGATGTAATTTAAAGACTTTTCTACGACGGCTATCTTGGATTAGAATTGACATGATTTTAACAAGTTTGAAAACCATTCACCTAAGGATCATCCATGTAAAGTTTGGTCAAAATTGACCAAGCGGTTTCTGAGACGATGCTTTTTTAAAGATTGTCATATATAAATCTATGTAAGACTGTGACCCCCGGGTATGGGGACAGATATGAACTCAGGGTCACCATTGAACAAACTTCGTTGAAGACCATAAGCTGATATTATGTCACAGGGCTAGAAAAGTGTGCAGACAGACCGGGGCTCGAACCCGGGACATTCGGACTACCGTTCCGATGCTCTACCGACTGAGCTAACCGACCAGACAATGCAACATCAATCTACCTGTTAGATATCCATAAACCGTGACAATTACATAGAATATGTGAGAGCCCTGTGTCTTGAGGTTTCACAGAAGAAGATGTTTTAAGTTTTCCATATGTAAGTCTATGTAAAAATAAATATAAAGGTCGAACAGGAAATACAGCTTTCACAGAACACAGTAAATCCAAAAACTCGAAAAATGACAAACATGAAAGGCAATGTGAAACATAAAACATCTCTATATACACATTTTGGATTCCCGGGGTGCGGCTCTCTTTGAACCTGAGGACGTCATTTTATGGTAATGGCAGCCATCTTGGACGTTGATCTAATTTTAACAAACTGAAAACCATTAACATAAGGATCATCCGTGCATTTGGTTAAAGTAGACCAAGCGTATTCTTAGAAGTAGTTTGAAGCTGTTGCTAACGATGGACGAATGGTCCCAATATATCACAGTGAGCCAAAAGGCTCAGGCGATCTAAAATCAAACGCGTTGAAAACCATACAAAAAAAGAAAAAGAATGCGACACCACAGATACCGCCTTGTAACAGTAGGGTTAGACTAGGTTCTTGGTTGCGTCAAACGTCACTCTTACCTTATTGACCTCCCCGTTTCCCCGTTAAACATTACAGTGAAGATATGTAGATACAGATATTGTAATGAAAATGCCATTGAAAGTCATACTTGAGCTGAGTGAACTGTAAAGGTTGCAGGATTACTTCCTTTGTTTCTGAAGACGCCATTTACATTGAGTATAAAAGGGCGTCAACAATTAAATTCAAGTCCATACTGTATTGTACTTTTACTTTTAGGACGGCCTATTGGTTGTATGTCGGGCGGACTATAAATCTTAGAACTGCACACACACACACACACACGTGCGCGCGCGCGCGCACACACACACACACACACACACACACACACACACACACAGTTCTAGTCTGCTACTTTTATTTCCTGGTTGTGTTTGTTGCTTCCAAGGGATCCCCTTATTAGTATTTATTGACATTCACACTAGCGTTTGTTTAGTCCTGTGTGGCGGCCGTCAATAGTTGCCCCGACTACACATCAGTAGTGCTATTATTTACTGGTCTCTTCGGATCATCAGGCCTTGTCTTAGTGATTTTAAAGTAGAATATCGCTTAAGCCGATGCTAGGAGGCGTGACAGGAGTTGCACTTTAACATTGCCTCTCATGAACAGACTCAATAAAATCGAGTCTGCTACTGTTACCTCTTGTTTGTGTTTGCTGCTTCCAAGGGATCCCTTATTGAGTATTTAGTTTATTCGAATCTGGATTGACGCCTATTCGCCTCCAGTCCCTTTAATATGTTTGATAAACATAAATTAAGCCACTTTAAACGTTGTGTAGTAAAACAATAATGATACCTGAAGTTATTTGAGATTTCTTAATTCGGTACTGTCCAAGCAACAAGGAATTTACATTGGAAAACTCCATCAAAAAATATTATGGCTGTAAAGTAGTTATTTTGTAGTTTTATTTACCACTAAAGATGCTTATGCGTGTATTACTAAATTGATCATGTTAAATGCTGAAAATCCTTTGCTCCCACCCGAACAATAAGTAAGAGAACAAAAGACATCGCGTAACACGATATCTTCCTTTCATACAATACTATTCAATGTGCACTGACTCAATTGCTGTGGCATGTTAACCAACATGTAAGACCAAGCGTTAAGGTTTCAGAATAATATCCTTTATATTATATCAGGTTGTGACCGAGATAGCTCGGCAATAGTCCAAAAAATATTTGTTTTCCCACAAGATAGTTTGAGCCTGTAACTAGCTATTAATTTGAAAATATGAAAACAAATTTGTTTGCGTTTTTTATTTTTTATTGATGTTTTCAACTGTATGTGGATATCACATTGACTACTGACCGTTCCAAGTCGGTAACCCTGTATTAGCTGCGTATTGACCTGTTCAATTGGCAATTTAATTTGATTATTTGGTTTAGTTTGTGGTACAGGGTGAAGCTCGGTGTCATTGTGTTTGGTACTGTGGTTTGTGATACAGTGTAGACTAACGGTGTCATTGCGTGCGGGTGTTGTGGTTGGCGGCACAGTGTAGACTTACGGTGTCATTGCGTGCGGGTGCTGTGGTTTGTGATACAGTGTAGACTTACGGTGTCATTGCGTGCGGGTGCTTTGGTTTGTGGTACAGTGTAGACTTACGGAATTATTGCATGTGGGTGTTGTGGTTTGCGGCACAGTGTAGACTTACGGTATCATTGCGTGTGGGTGCTGTGGTATGTGGTACAATGTAGACTTACGGTGAAACTGAGTGTGGGTGCTGTGGTTTGTGGTACAGTGTGGACCTACGGTGCCATTGCGTGTGGGTGCTGTGGTTTGTGATACAGTGTAGACTTACAGTGTCATTGCGTGTGGGTGATGTGGTTTGTGTTACAGTGTAGACTTACGGTGCCATTGCCTGCGAGTGCTGTGGTTTGTGGAACAGTGTAAACTTACGGTGCCATTGCGTGTGGGTTCTATGGTTTGTGGTACAGTGTAGACTTACGGTGTCATTGCGTGTGGGTGCTGTGGTTTGTGATACAGTGTAGACTTACGGTGTCATTGCGTGTGGGTGATGTGGTTTGTGGTACAATGTAGACTTACGGTGACATTGCGTGTGGGTGCTATGGTTTGTGGTACAGTGTAGACTTATGGTGACATTGTGTGTGGGTGCTGTGGTTTGTGGTACAGTGTAGACTTACGGTGTCATTGCGCGTCGGTGCTGTGGTTTGTGATACAGTGTAGACTTACGGTGTCATTGCGTGTGGATGGTGTGGTTTGTGGTACAATGTAGACTTACGGTGACATTGCGTGTGGGTGCTGTGGTTTGTGGTACAGTGTGGACCTACGGTGCCATTGCGTGTGGGTGCTGTGGTTTGTGATACAGTGTAGACTTACGGTGCCATTGCGCGTGGGTGCTGTGGTTTGTGATACAGTGTAGACTTACGGTGTCATTGCGTGTGGGTGCTGTTGTTTGTGATACAGTGTAGACTTACGGTGTCATTGCGTATGGGTGATGTGGTTTGTGGTACAATGTAGACTTACGGTGACATTGCGTGTGGGTGCTGTGGTTTGTGGTACAGTGTGGACCTACGGTGCCATTGCATGTGGGTGCTGTGGTTTGTGATACAGTGTAGACTTACGGTGTCATTGCGTGTGGGTGCTGTGGTTTGTGATACAGTGTAGACTTACAGTGTCATTGCGTATGGGTGATGTGGTTTGTGGTACAATGTAGACTTACGGTGACATTGCGTGTGGGTGCTGTGGTTTATGGTACAGTGTGGACCTACGGTGCCATTGCGTGTGGGTGCTGTGGTTTGTGATTCAGTGTAGACTTACTGTGCCATTGCGTATAGATGCTGTGTTTGTGTTACAGTGTAGACTTACAGTTGCATTGCGTGTGGATGCTGTGGTTTGTGTTACAGTGTAGACTTACGGTGTCATTGCATGTGGGTGATGTGGTTTATGGTACAGAGAGGACCTACGGTGTCATTGTGTGTGGGTCCTGTGGTTTGTGTTACAGTGTAGACTTACGGTGTCATTGCATCTGGATGCTGTGGTTTGTGGTACAGTGTAGACTTACGGAGTCATTGCGTGTGGGTGCTGTGGTTTGTGAAACAGTTTAGACTTACGGTGTCATTGCGTGTCGGTGCTGTGGTTTGTGGTACAGTGTAGACTTACGGTGTCATTGCATGTGGGTGCTGTGGTTTGTGGTACAGTGTGGACTTACGATGTCATTGCGTGTAGGTGCTGTGGTTTGTGGTACAGTGTGGACTTACGGTGTCATTGCGTGTGGGTGCTGTGGTTTGTGATACAGTGTAGACTTACGGTGACATTGCGTGTGGGTGCTGTGGTTTGTGGTACAGTGTAGACTTATGATGCCATTGCGTGTGGGTGCTGTGATTTGCGGTACAGTGTAGACTTACGGTGTCATTGCATGTGTGTGCTGTGGTTTGTGGCAAAAATATTGCGGACCTAGGTGACATTGCGTGTGGGTGCTGTGGTTTGTGGCACAGTGCGGCCCTAGGTGCCATTGCGTTTGTGTGCTGTGGTTTCTATAGGACCAGTTTGATCATTTGATTAATCAGGGTTATAAATATAAAAATAATCAGGTTTATTGATACAAAACACTGGGTTAATTAAAAGAAATATGCATCATTTGACATCTGTATCAAACAGCCCCTTACATATTTACAGTGTTGTGTTGATACATAGACAACATTAAGGATTTTCTTGTTAATGTGCATGTTGTATCAAATCCCATTTATACTGATTTGATTTTTATCAGGTACTCTTTCATTATTTGATACACTCGTGTTTGTGATGGATAGTCTTACAATATTTATAGGTACTACAATACATTAAAACTTTGTTACTACATGCTCGTCTACTTTTGTAAGCTGAACATTATTTTGAGAGTGCTTAGCCAACTTAATAAATAACGTAATTTACTTTATGCTTGATCACTTCCAGGCAAACATAATCTTAAATGTCCATTTGTTTTAAAACCGCTATTATATAATGTTAACTAATAGTTAACTAAACCATAGCATCACTAACCTCGCATAAACTAATCTAAATAATTCAATTATGGGCGCACACAATTTACAAAATGAAGGTGAGCTGTCTTAAGTTGTTGTTTCCACACTACTTTAATTTTGCAACACTGTATCAAAAATCGTAAGTCGCACTTATAGCTGTCTATAATTAAAGAGACACACGGCATCTTGAAGTGTGAACGAATTTTCAGTATTTGAGCTCAAGTCTAAGAATAGTTTGAAGAATGGTTGGTGAATTCCAGGACCGACTACTGCTTGTTGTATATGGAACGGTTATAGTCAACGAGGTGAACAATTCTGAATATAATGATGCACAGCTAGGGGTGATTGAGGTCGCTTTTTGGTCGATTATCTGGCGCATCCCTGTAGAGATCAAGTAGTCTTCTTTTCTTCTTCTTTTTCTTCTTCTTCTTCTTCTTCTTCTTCTTCTTTTTCTTCTAATAATAATAATCTTTTCATCGGGAAAAAGTGAGAAAAAAATAAAAATTGAAAAAAAAAAGTCAAAAAAAAATGGTTATATGCCCTTTGTGGGACAAACCGTTGATTCACTCAATCAGTCATTTTGTTTTGCATCATATACATTTATTAAATTATATAAATATATATTCAACACTAGAACGACAAGTGTGTTCACAACGGCCAGGATCCATTCCATATGAACCCAGGTTCAAGTAACGCAGTTTTGAGCAGCAAGGGTCCGTTACGTCTATCCACTGTGGTAACTATGCTGCGACAGGGAAAGTTCGGAAAGCAGCAGACTCGATTGTATTGAGTCTGTTCATGAGAGGAAATATCGCTTGCAACACCTCTCAAGCTCACTTCCACCGGCTTGAGCGTTTATTTACGTTACACAGATTGGTCTCTTACAGTGGGTAAAAACACTTTTGATTCGTAGTCGGGGTGACTTTAACAGTCGCCCCACAGCTACAACCTCTAGTATGAATGACAATGAATGCTGAAAAGGAGATACCGTGGAAGCCACGGACACAAGCGAGCGGTATTCTACTTTAAAGCCACAAAAGTTGGGTAATACCGCTACAGATTTAGTAGTCTGAGTAGCTTTTTTTTCCAGCCGCCACACAGCACTACACGAACACCGGAACTATTTCCAAGGCCAAATTTGACTTCACCGTGACACTGACTTCTGACCTGCTGTATGTTTTCTAACCAATCCAAATACAAACATGAATGCAATGTTTGCTGAATATAAAAAAAAACTTAGACAACAACAACGTGGACATAAACGTCGTGGAAGCCGTCGGATGCGGGGTACAACAAAAGCTGTCGTGAAAATGTGGTAAACAATAACCCTTAACAGATGTCGTTACATAAGATATACATTGTGCTTGTGTAACAAAGACGTTTTGATGCCCCTGTCTCACTGTGGGTTTGTGAGAGGTGTTACTGGGTCCTTTCTATAATTAAACGAAGGAACATGTTTTCCAAAACCGTACAACGATATTTTTATTAAACAATCATACAATATTACATTCACATACTATTAGTTAAAACAAATATTACATTCACATACTATTAGTTAAATCATACCTCTTATCATTTATTATTACTGACCTGAATTTAAGTTAGGATCACCTAAACAGCAAGAGAAATATTCCTGTGAAGTTTCATGAAAATCCGTCAAGTAGTTTCAGAGGAGTAGTCGCTACAAGTGTTTACTATATAACTCTATGTAAACAAAGATGACCGATGGCAGATATGTTTAACGTCGAATCAAAATGATTTTCGACAAGGACCAACATCCTGTCATGCTAATCATTTTTTGGATAAAGTCCCATATAGTTTTCAAGAAGTAGTCGCTACAATCTTGATTTTTAAAAATCTATTTTTAGCTTTGGCGGCCATCTGGGATTTCATATCAACGTGATTGTTTGCTAGGATCAACTAGACATTATGAGCAACATTCCTGTAAAGTTCCCTCTAGAAGTTTCAGAGGAGAAGTCGCTACAAACCACGTACGTCCGGACGGACGGACGGACAGACATACAGACATACATACAGGAAATGCTGACTGATTGTGGGTCACAGTTTACGTCAGAACTTATGGCTGAAGTAAGCAGGTTATTGTCTTTGCGTCAAATCATGACAACACCATATCACCCTATGTGTAACGGGTTAGTCGAACGATTTAACGGGACGTTAAAGCAAATGTTACGGCGTATGTGTACCGAGAGACCCAAAGATTGGGACAAGTATCTCAATGCTTTATTGTTTGCATTTAGAGAGGTACCACAAGAGAGTTTAGGATTCTCTCCGTTTGAGTTATTGTACGGTAGGTCAGTTAGAGGTCCCATGAGGATTCTTAGAGAGATGTGGGCAGGTGAAGTAGATAGTGATGAGGTTAAGTCTACATATCAGTATGTTTTAGATCTGAAGGAGAAACTAGAGGAGACTTGTAAGATAGCTCAAAGTCAGTTAGTTAAGGCAAGTACCAAGTATAAACGGTACTATGACCAGAAAGCTAGAGCTAGGAAGTTTAAGATCGATGACCAGGTGTTACTGTTACTCCCGACCGACAATAACAAGTTGTTATTACAATGAAAAGGTCCGTTTTACGTTAAAGGGATAGTGAACACTATGGATTACCGTATCGAGATAAACGGAAAGTTAAAGACCTTTCATGCGAATATGCTGAAAGAGTATATCAGTAGAACCGATAATGTGCATCAAGGGGTGTTAACCGTAGTTAATGTTGCAGTTATTGAGGATAGTGAGGACACTAGTCCCATGTATTTTCCCACTAGTGTAGGTAGGGAGAGAGCAGCCGATGTAGACATATCGGGCATGCTTAGTGTAGCAGAGAAACGAGAGGTAAGTCGTTTAGACTCTGAGTGTAGTACTGTTCGGTCCGATAAGTCGAGACCAACAGATGTAGTGCAGTGTAGCTTTAAGCACACTTTAGCAAAGCCGATTAGGGAAACGAGAGACCCTACTCCATTTCGCAAACAGTATACTGGTAATGCAATGGATGCAATGTGTAAAGTTGGAGTTCTTGTAGTGACAGGAAGTAGTGTTATTAACAACCGTAAAGTCGGTGTAATAGTCCGAGGAAAGGACAATATTGGGGCAGACTATTTAAGTCGCCGCACATAATGACCGGTTTAATACAATAGTGTATTGCAGTGTATTGTACAATAGTAGTATATGTTACGACAGGGTAGTGTACAATTGTAGAATAGTGTTGAAATTGTAATTACATATTATAGTTAGGTTATAACTGCAGTGGTAATAGTTAACATACTCAAGCGATTGAGCGATCAGCTTGTACGTTTTGTCGCTCGTTTGCTCAGAAGAATTAATAGTTTCTTAACGTGTAAATATTAATTATCATTTTGTTGAATTTTAAAAGTGTAGCACTTTCTTTAAGTGGGGAGATGTTGTCACAAAATGTCACGGGTAGAGCGTACTGGTCGTATATAGCTCTTGTATCGGTTACACCCAAAATCTATTGTTCGAGTTGAAACAATTTCACAATATTCATGATCTATTCATGTAACACGTAAAAGCGTGCACATTTTAAGTGGCCGCCAGAGAGGCCGTGTCATAAGTTTAGTTTTGTGCTAATGCATGTAAACGTATAGGTATATTTTCCTTAAACGGCAAAATTGTATAAGGGGCCTCTCGTGTAGATTCAATACTGTAGATTTAGCCACGTTTGTCACGGACTGAACGGGGGAAATAATGATTTGGGCGTAATGTTTGCTATAAAACCCATTGTCTTCTAGCTCTCGCCGGGATCACCGATAGTACTTTGTTGGAACAGAGATTGGACGGCAAAATTTATAGGCAACATGTGGTTAGTAATTTTATTAAACTTTTATCGTATATTTGTATTCAGTGGGCGGCGCCATCTTGTTTGACGGTTACGACATCCGGTTAGCATTGATGTTTCTCAAACATAACTTTAGACTAGCATATGATTTGAAGTGACTTTATTAGATGTAATTATGGTAATTGATCATTAATTGTAAAACAATATTAATTTGATAACAGTGGATAATAGGTGCATTAATTAACGTTGGCGTATAATTCAGTGATTGTAATACACGATTGTTAACATTAGTTAACAATGAGATGAGTGACAAGAATAAATGCGTGCATGCATAACTCAGTGAGTGTAATATATGAGTAATTTGATCATGTTTATATTACATGTATTAAGGGCATTGATTAACAGCGACGTACATAGCGTATACATGGCGTTGTAGAATATGTATACATTGCTACTAATCATTAGTACAGCTTACATATATTGATTGAATAATGATTTGTTTGGGTAATGATAATTATGCAAGATTGTTATGTTTGTCAACCGACATCTAAAACGTATGTATAATTACAGCCTAAGCCATCCAGGTTTGGAAATAAGCCATCCAGGATATAAGCCATCCAGGGTTGGAGTAAGCCATCTAGGTTTGGATATCCAGGAGTGGAGCTAAGCTTCCACGACTAACGTTACAAGCGGTGGAGACGGTCCCAGTACCTGCGCAGCCAGGTTTTACTAACGACAACCCCCGGGACACAAGGTGGGCCCGTTACCAGTCCTCACTGGAGGAATATCATTCACAATCTCAGTGGAGATTAACTATCATTGCATCGCGTCATCAACCCTTACAGAAGGCATTTGATGACAATCATCCATTGAATTCGCGCATCATCATCTTCATGAGCTCTCGCTGTCACAGGATGACCTTAGTGGTTGGGCTAACTCAGGAAGGAATCAATGACGGTGAATGCATTTACATAAGTTTAATGCAACTTTTAAAATATGTTTAATATATATACAATTATCTAAAAAAAACAAGCGAATACACAAATGAACTATGAAAAGAATGTTCTCCTGAACGTTTAAGACGTTCTTAGTATTGTTATAAATACTGAATGTCTAAGACACTAAAGTGTTGTTAAAGCTATAACAATGTTGATCTAGCGCGATAACTGTGATGCGCGAGAGCTCATGAAGATGATGATGCGCGAATTCAATGGATGATTGTCATCAAATGCCTTCTGTAAGGGTTGATGACGCGATGCAATGATAGTTAATCTCCACTGAGATTGTGAATGATATTCCTCCAGTGAGGACTGGTAACGGGCCCACCTTGTGTCCCGGGGTTTGTCGTTAGTAAAACCTGGCTGCGCAGGTACGGGGACCGTCTCCACCGCTTGTAACGTTAGTCGTGGAAGCTTAGCTCCACTCCTGGATATCCAAACCTAGATGGCTTACTCCAACCCTGGATGGCTTATATCCTGGATGGCTTATATCCTGGATGGCTTAATTCCAACCCTGGATGGCTTAGGCTGTAATTATACATACGTTTTAGATGTCGGTTGACAAACATAACAATCTTGCATAATTACTATTACCCAAACAAATCATTATTCAATCAATATATGTAAGCTGTACTAATGATGAGTAGCAATGTATACATATTCTACAACGCCATGTATACGCTATGTACGTCGCTGTTAATCAATGCCCCTAATACATGTAATATAAACATGATCAAATTACTCATATATTACACTCACTGAGTTATGCATGCACGCATTTATTCTTGTCACTCATCTCATTGTTAACTAATGTTGACAATCGTGTATTACAATCACCGAGTTATACGCCAACGTTAACTAATGCACCTAATATCCACTGTTATCAAATTAATATTGTTTTACAATTAATGATCAATTACAATAATTACATCTAATAAAGTAACTTCAAAATCATATGCTAGTCTAAAGTTATGTTTGAGAAACATCAATGCTAACCGGATGTCGTAACCGCCAAACAAGATGGCGCCGCCCACTGAATACAAATATACGATAAAAGTTTAATAAAACTACTAACCACATGTTGCCTGTGAAATTTGCCGTCCAATCTCTGTTCCAACAAAGTACTATCGATGATCCCGGCGATAGCTAGAAGACAATGGGTTTTATAGCAAACATTACGCCCAAATCATTATTTGCCCCGTTCAGTCCGTGACAAACGTGGCTAAATCTACAGTATTGAATCTACACGCGAGGCCCTTATACAATTTTGCCGTTTAAGGAAAATATACCTATACGTTTACATGCATTAGCACAAAACTAAACTTATGACACGGCCTCTCTGGCGGCCACTTAAAATGTGCACGCTTTTACGTGTTACATGAATAGATCATGAATATTGTAAAATTGTTTCAACTCGAACAATAGATTTTGGGTGTAACCGATACAAGAGCTATATGCGACCAGTACGCTCTACCCGTGACATTTTGTGACAACATCTCCCCACTTAAAGAAAGTGCTACACTTTTAAAATTCAACAAAATGATAACTTAATATTTACACGTTAAGAAACTATTAATTCTTCTGAGCAAACGAGCGACAACACGTACAAGCTGATCGCTCAATCGCTTGAGTATGTTAACTATTACCACTGCAGTTATAACCTAACTATAACATGTAATTACAATTTCAACACTATTCTACAATTGTACACTACCCTGTCGTAACATATACTACTATTGTACAATACACTGCAATACACTATTGTATTAATCTGGTCATTATGTGCGGCGACTTAAATAGTCTGCCCCAATATTGTCCTTTCCACGGATTGCTTTAATTTTCATCCGGTAAGGCTGCAGAGTCAGTGCCCACCTCATTAACCTACTGTTAGCTACCTTAGCTTTATTCATATAAGCTAACGGTTGGTGGTCAGTCTCCAAGACAAATTCCTTACCAAAAACATATCGGTGGAATTTACTGACACCCCACACTACTGCAAGACACTCCCTTTCGATAACAGAGTAGTTACATTCCCGGGGTAATAGTTTCCGACTTGCGTAAGCCACGGGGAGACTACACCCCGTCTTGCTCTTGCAGTAGGACTGCACCCACCCCGATATCGGAGGCATCCGTTCTGAGGATAAACTCCTGGTCAAGTTCAGGTAATTTTAGTATTGGGGTTTTGACCAGACTCCCCTTTAAAGAGACAAAAGCTCGCTCCTGGCTTTCCCCCAAGTTATCCTATTGGGTTGACCTTTCTTTGTCAAGTCTGACAAAGGTGCAGCTATAGCCGAAAAGTTTGGAATAAACTTCCTGTAAAAACCCGCTAACCCTAAAAATGACCTAACTTGTTTCTTTTTGTCTCGGGTCTTGGTGCTTCCTGAATTGCCTTAACCTTGTCGGGGTTGGGTTTCAATTTCTGGTCCCTCCCGACAACATGACCCAGACACTCTATATCTGCGTAACCCATGTGACACTTGCTAGGTTTTGCAGTCAGTTTAAACCGGCGTAGCCGTTCCAACAGATTACGTAGAGCCTTAATATGGTCTTCAAATGTTGTTGTAAACACCAGGATGTCATCTACAAAACTGTCTGTGTTGGACAAATCCTTCAGGACTTTCCTCATTAACCTACAGAATGTTGCTGGGGCGTTTACGAGACCAAAGGGCATGACCTTGAACTTAAAAAGTCCTTGCGAAGTTTCGAAGGAGGTCATCTCTTTAGCTCGGTCTGAAAGTGGGACTTGCCAATACCCTTTACTGAGGTCTAACTTGGAGAAATACGAATATCCCGCAAGTTTAGAGAATACCTCCTCAATATTAGGCATTGGCTCTGCATCAAAGATGGTACGTTTATTGAGCTGCCTAAAATCGATGCAGAATCGAATTGACCCATCTTTCTTCTTAATAAGTACGACTGGGGATGAAAATGGGGCGTTTGAAGGTTCGATGACACCCAATTTCAACATGTCTTTCACCTCCTCATCAACAATTGATCGGGAGTGAAATGGAATGGGATACCCCTTAATTCTTATTGGTTCCCCTGATGTGAGTACAATATCATGTTGCACTCCATCTGTCTGCCCGGGTTTTCGGACAAGACATCACTGAACTCCGAGAGTAACCTACCCATCTCTCGTTGCTGCTCTACACTAAGCATGCCCGATATGTCTACATCGGCTGCTGTCTCCTTACCTACACTAATGGGAAAATACACGGACTAGTGTCCTCACTACTGTCTTCCTCACTATCCTCAATAACTGCAACATTAACTACGGTTAACACCCCTTGTTGCCCATTATCGGTTCTACTGATATACTCTTTCAGCATATTCGCATGAAAGGTCTTTAACTTTCCGTTTATCTCGATACGGTAATCCATAGTGTTCACTATCCCTCTAACGTAAAACGGACCTTTCCATTGCAATAACAACTTGTTATTGTCGGTCGGGAGTAACAGTAACACCTGGTCATCTATCTTAAACTTCCTAGCTCTAGCTTTCTGGTCATAGTACCGTTTGTACTTGGTACTTGCCTTAACTAACTGACTTTGAGCTATCTTACAAGTCTCCTCTAGTTACTCCTTCAGATCTAAAACATACTGATATGTAGTCTTAACCTCATCACTATCTACTTCACCTGCCCACATCTCTCTAAGAATCCTCATGGGACCTCTAACTGACCTACCGTACAATAACTCAAACGGAGAAAATCCTAAACTCTCTTGTGGAACCTCTCTAAATGCAAACAATAAAGCATTGAGATACTTGTCCCAATCTTTGGGTCTCTCGGTACACATACGCCGTAACATTTGCTTTAACGTCCCGTTAAATCGTTCGACTAACCCGTTACACATAGGGTGATATGGTGTTGTCATGATTTGACGCAAAGACAATAACCTGCTTACTTCAGCCATAAGTTCTGACGTAAACTGTGACCCACAATCAGTCAGCATTTCCTCTGGTACACATAGCCTACTGAACATATCAACTAATGCCTCAGCTACTCTCTCAGTTTCAATTGAGGGCAATGCTACTGCCTCCGGATACCTAGTTGCATAGTCTACCATGGTTAAAATGTACCTATTTTTCCTATCCGACACTGGAAAAATTGGTCCAACTATGTCTACGGCTACCCGCTTAAATGGTGTATCTATTAGTGGCATCTGACCTAAATGTACTTTGGTCACTCGACCTTTTGGTACTGTCCTTTGGCATACATCGCAGGACCTACAATACCTAGTTACATCTCCACTAACGCCTGGCCAATAAAATTCTGCCAATACTCTATCTGACGTTTTCTTTACGCCTAAATGACCTCCCATAATCGACTCATGAGCTACCTTAAGCACTGTCGTTCTATACTGGGTAGGTACCACTAATTGGTGAAACTGTCTACTACCGCTATTTTCAAATTCTCTGTACAATAACCTATTCTTATGTACGAACTTACAACTACCGGACCCTTTACACTTCTTCACTACCCCATCCTTGGCCTTCACTTTACAAGGACCTAATGACTCGTCTTGAGTTTGTGCTTCTATAAACTCCGCTTTAGATATGTCACCTACGGCTGCAGGAACCTTTAATTTTCTATAAGCCTGAGTTTGCTTCTGAACCTGCGCTCTAGTCTCTACGGTATTACTTATGCTACTTCTAAAATCGGACATTACCGGAAGTGCTGACCCATCTATGTTCCCTATCGTTAAATCATACATCGGGTCGTCCATACATAGTGCCTCTGTAGTCCCTTTAAAGAAAGGTGTATCTACATCTATTCTCGCTATTGGCACTTGCTCTACCGATTTATTTAACAACATACACGGTGACTGTTTACCTACCAACTGGTCATCCGTAACTAAACTACGCCTAACTACCACACCTGTACAACCTGTATCCCTCATTACAATTACGTCCGTGCCATTCACTCTACCATCTGCCGTTGGAAGATTTGCATACGGAAAGAGACATGTTCCGATCTTCGTCATTACACCATCCGCTTTAACACAACAGCTACTACTCTCGGTTTTAATAACCGGACTATTACTACCTCTGCCTCTACCTCTACCTCGGTTTTGACCACCTCTACCTCTACCGAAATTCCATGGGTTGTTAAAACCTTGGTTCTGACTCCCTAAATTGTTGTCCACTCTACTATTTTCACTAAAATTGTCTACGACAGCGGACACTTTCACCGCTTTCCTACACTCATGTGAAGCATGATTCCCATTACAGTGACGACAACGAATAAAAGGTCTACCTATGTTACCACTATTGCTACCTCCTCTAGCACCCATCGAACTTCCTCCACCTCTATAGTTTCCACTCTGGCCTTTCTGTTTATGATCGTCCCCTTGCCTATCTCTAAAAGTTCTGTCTTTCGACACTACATTATGAGCTCCACCTCTAGCCTCGGCAAACTGATCTGCTTGTGTTGCCATTTCTCCTACACTAGCTAATTTTCTTTCTTTCAGAAATAAGAACAGATCTCTACTACAAACATTGAATAGCTGGTCCCGCAACAAGAAATCTATGAGGCCCTGATAAGTCTGCGCTACCTTCCCTAACTCTAACCACCTATCTAAGTAATTTCTAGACCTACTAATAAACTGAATAAATGACTCGCCTTTCTCAGGCAGACAAGCTCTAAACCGCTTTCTAAAACCTTCTTCAGTTAACTCAAATCTCTTTAAAAGAGCATCCTTTAACTTGTCATAGTCAAGAGCATCTAAACTAGGTAATCTAGAAAATACATCTAAGGCCTTGCCTCTCAATAACGCACTTAAATGAACTGCCCACTTATCTTTGGTCCATTCCTGTAACTCAGCATAACGCTCGAACCGTAACAAGTAACTGTCCATGTTATCTTTGTCAGCATCAAAGTATGGTAACTTCGAACCTTTTAACTTCCCGGAATAACTATCTTTCCCTTCAGTTTTACTTTCCTTACTATGTGTCTTAGCTGCTTCCAACTCTAAAGCTAACTTATGATCGAACTCTTTTTGCTCCCTTTCCATTATCATCTTAGCCTTAGCTAGTCTACCATCTGTTTCGAACCTCTCATGTTCTAACTCTTGCTTCTCCCTTACTATTCTACTTTCTAATTCTACCTTCTCTTTATCATCATCTCGCTTCTCTTTAGCTAATCTACCTTCTAATTCTAACCTCTCCGTGGCTAGTCTACTTTCTTCATCTCGCTTCTCTTTCGCTAATCTACTTTCGAATTCTAACCTATCTTTCTCAGCATCTAGCTTCTCTTTAGCTAGTCTACTTTCCTCATCTCTTTCATGCTTTGCTAATTCTCTTTCCTTAAGTCTAAATTCCCTTTCCCTAGCCTGTTCTTCTTTAACAAAGGTTCTAAGCTCCTCTCCAGCATACCCTAACTCCTTACCCATTTCCGTAAGATCCTTTATGGACGTCATGTCTATAGACATTGTGAACTACACACTACAATAATTACAATACACACGTCACTAATAATTCTACTCAACTAACTACTAATGGTAAGTCACTGTGTCCTCAGTAAATACCTGGGCATCATCATAGGACAAGTTACATACACATTTGTACTAGCGCTAACTCCTAACGGTTATGTATAGATAGTACCTAGCTTCCACAAAACATATACACTACATAAAATATCTATATTTGATATTGGACATAACCTTAAACAATCATAGAAATGTGCATAACATGTACATGTATATTTACTTCTCCCATCAATATAAGTATACTCGAGTGTCACAACATGAGTAGAACGTCTTGTTCGCCAACCTAATTGGATACTATGTGTATATCAAGGGAGGTAAAACAAACACCCAAATTATTGAGCAAAAGTGCCTCAGACCCACTCGTGTAGACCACTGCGACCTCGCGCCAAGGAAAGAACGGACAAAACAACAGTTTGGACTCACCCTACCCTTGTCGTGTCTTGACTTCCAAGCTGTGGCCGTGATCGTCGACAGTCGCCTTGATGGATCAGAGGGTGGTACACAATTCTAAAATAATAAGTAGAGATTTAGTATATCATCATAAAGATCACTTATTGATTCTTTCCCTCCGTAGTCGCCAAGAATCCCATTACTCTGAAAACCAGTTGTCACAGGATGACCTTAGTGGTTGGGCTAACTCAGGAAAGAATCAATGACGGTGAATGCATTTACATAAGTTTAATGCAACTTTTAAAATATGTTTAATATATATACAATTATCTAAAAAAAACAAGCGAATACACAAATGAACTATGAAAAGAATGTTCTCCTGAACGTTTAAGACGTTCTTAGTATTGTTATAAATACTGAATGTCTAAGACACTAAAGTGTTGTTAAAGCTATAACAATGTTGATCTAGCGCGATAACTGTGATGCGCGAGAGCTCATGAAGATGATGATGCGCGAATTCAATGGATGATTGTCATCAAATGCCTTCTGTAAGGGTTGATGACGCGATGCAATGATAGTTAATCTCCACTGAGATTGTGAATGATATTCCTCCAGTGAGGACTGGTAACGGGCCCACCTTGTGTCCCGGGGTTTGTCGTTAGTAAAACCTGGCTGCGCAGGTACGGGGACCGTCTCCACCGCTTGTAACGTTAGTCGTGGAAGCTTAGCTCCACTCCTGGATATCCAAACCTAGATGGCTTACTCCAACCCTGGATGGCTTATATCCTGGATGGCTTATATCCTGGATGGCTTAATTCCAACCCTGGATGGCTTAGGCTGTAATTATACATACGTTTTAGATGTCGGTTGACAAACATAACAATCTTGCATAATTACCATTACCCAAACAAATCATTATTCAATCAATATATGTAAGCTGTACTAATGATGAGTAGCAATGTATACATATTCTACAACGCCATGTATACGCTATGTACGTCGCTGTTAATCAATGCCCCTAATACATGTAATATAAACATGATCAAATTACTCATATATTACACTCACTGAGTTATGCATGCACGCATTTATTCTTGTCACTCATCTCATTGTTAACTAATGTTGACAATCGTGTATTACAATCACCGAGTTATACGCCAACGTCACTGTTATCAAATTAATATTGTTTTACAATTAAGGATCAATTACAATAATAACATCTAATAAAGTAACTTCAAAATCATATGCTAGTCTAAAGTTATGTTTGAGAAACATCAATGCTAACCGGATGTCGTAACCGCCAAACAAGATGGCGCCGCCCACTGAATACAAATATACGATAAAAGTTTAATAAAACTACTAACCACATGTTGCCTGTGAAATTTGCCGTCCAATCTCTGTTCCAACAAAGTACTATCGATGATCCCGGCGATAGCTAGAAGACAATGGGTTTTATAGCAAACATTACGCCCAAATCATTATTTGCCCCGTTCAGTCCGTGACAAACGTGGCTAAATCTACAGTATTGAATCTACACGCGAGGCCCTTATACAATTTTGCCGTTTAAGGAAAATATACCTATACGTTTACATGCATTAGCACAAAACTAAACTTATGACACGGCCTCTCTGGCGGCCACTTAAAATGTGCACGCTTTTACGTGTTACATGAATAGATCATGAATATTGTGAAATTGTTTCAACTCGAACAATAGATTTTGGGTGTAACCGATACAAGAGCTATATGCGACCAGTACGCTCTACCCGTGACATTGTGTGACACTCGCGCATCACAGTTATCGCGCTAGATCAACATTGTTATAGCGTTAACAACACTTTAGTGTCTTAGACATTCAGTATTTATAACAATACTAAGAACGTCTTAAACGTTCAGGAGAACATTCTTTTCATAGTTCATTTGTGTATTCGCTTGTTTTTTTAGATAATTGTATATATATTAAACATATTTTAAAAGTTGCATTAAACTTATGTAAATGCATTCACCGTCATTGATTCTTTCCTGAGTTAGCCCAACCACTAAGGTCATCCTGTGACAACTGGTGTCAGAAGTGGGATTTTGGGCGACTACGGAGGGAAAGAATCAATAAGTGATCTTTATGATGATATACTAAATCTCTACTTATTATTTTAGAATTGTGTACCACCCTCTGATCCATCAAGGCGACTGTCGACGATCACGGCCACAGCTTGGAAGTCAAGACACGACAAGGGTAGGGTGAGTCCAAACTGTTGTTTTGTCCGTTCTTTCCTTGGCGCGAGGTCGCAGTGGTCTACACGAGTGGGTCTGAGGCACTTTTGCTCAATAATTTGGGTGTTTGTTTTACCTCCCTTGATATACACATAGTATCCAACTAGGTTGGCGAACAAGACGTTCTACTCATGTTGTGACACTCGAGTATACTTATATTGATGGGAGAAGTAAATATACATGTACATGTTATGCACATTTCTATGATTGTTTAAGGTTATGTCCAATATCAAATATAGATATTTTATGTAGTGTATATGTTGTGTGGAAGCTAGATACTATCTATACATAACCGTTAGGAGTTAGCGCTAGTACAAATGTGTATGTAACTTGTCCTATGATGATGCCCAGGTATTTACTGAGGACACAGTGACTTACCATTAGTAGTTAGTTGAGTAGAATTATTAGTGACGTGTGTATTGTAATTATTGTAGTGTGTAGTTCACAATGTCTATAGACATGACGTCCATAAAGGATCTTACGGAAATGGGTAAGGAGTTAGGGTATGCTGGAGAGGAGCTTAGAACCTTTGTTAAAGACGAACAGGCTAGGGAAAGGGAATTTAGACTTAAGGAAAGAGAATTAGCAAAGCGGGAAAGGGATGAAGAGAAAGATAGGTTAGAATTCGAAAGTAGATTAGCGAAAGAGAAGCTAGAAACTGAAAGTAGGTTAGCTAAAGAGAAGCGAGATGACGAAAGTAGACTGGCCACAGAGAAGCTAGAATTAGAAAGTAGGTTAGCTAAAGAGAAGCTAGACGCTGATAAAGAGAAGGTAGAATTAGAAAGTAGAATAGTAAAGGAGAAGCAAGAGTTAGAACATGAGAGGTTCGAAACAGATGGTAGACTAGCTAAGGCTAAGATGATAATGGAAAGGGAGCAAAAAGAGTTTGAGCATAAGTTAGCTTTAGATTTGGAAGCAGCTAAGACACATAGTAAGGAAAGTAAAACTGAAGGGAAAGATAGTTATTCTGGGAAGTTAAAAGGTTCGAAGTTACCATACTTTGATGCTGACAAAGATAACATGGACAGTTACTTGTTACGGTTCGAGCGTTATGCTGAGTTACAGGAATGGACCAAAGATAAGTGGGCAGTTCATTTAAGTGCGTTATTGAGAGGCAAGGCCTTAGATGTATTTTCTAGATTACCTAGTGTAGATGCTCTTGACTATGACAAGTTAAAGGATGCTCTTTTAAAGAGATTTGAGTTAACTGAAGAAGGTTTTAGAAAGCGGTTTAGAGCTTGTCTGCCTGAGAAAGGCGAGTCATTTATTCAGTTTATTAGTAGGTCTAGAAATTACTTAGATAGGTGGTTAGAGTTAGGGAAGGTAGCGCAGACATATCAGGGCCTCATAGATTTCTTGTTGCGGGACCAGCTATTCAATGTTTGTAGTAGAGATCTGTTCTTATTTCTTAAAGAAAGAAAACTAACTAGTGTAAATGAAATGGCAACTTAAGCAGATCAGTTTGCCGAGGCTAGAGGTGGAGCTTATAATGTAGTGTCGAAAGACAGAACTTTTAGAGATAGGCAAGGGGACGATCATAAACAGAAAGGCCAGAGTGGAAACTATAGAGGAGGAGGTAGTTCGATGGGTGCTAGAGGAGGTAGCAATAGTGGTAACATAGGTAGACCTTTTATTCGTTGTCGTCACTGTAGTGGGAATCATGCTTCACATGAGTGTAGGAAAGCGGTGAAAGTGTCCGCTGTCGTAGACAATTTTAGTGAAAATAGTAGAGTGGACAACAATGTAGGGAGTCAGAATCAAGGTTTTAACAACCCATGGAATTTCGGTAGAGGTAGAGGTGGTCAAAACCGAGGTAGAGGTAGAGGCAGAGGTAGTAATAGTCCGGTTATTAAAACCGAGAGTAGTAGCTGTTGTGTTAAAGCGGATGGTGTAATGGCGAAGATCGGAACATGTCTCTTTCCGTATGCAAATCTTCCAACGGCAGATGGTAGAGTGAATGGCACGGACGTAATTGTAATGAGGGATACAGGTTGTACAGGTGTGGTAGTTAGGCGTAGTTTAGTTACGGATGACCAGTTGGTAGGTAAACAGTCACCGTGTATGTTGTTAAATAAATCGGTAGAGCACGTGCCAATAGCGAGAATAGATGTAGATACACCTTTCTTTAAAGGGACTACAGAGGCACTATGTATGGACGACCCGATGTATGATTTAACGATAGGGAACATAGATGGTTCAGCACTTCCGGTAATGTCCGATTTTAGAAGTAGCATAAGTAATGCCGTAGAGACTAGAGCGCAGGTTCAGAAGCAAGCTCAGGCTTATAGAAAATTAAAGGTTCCTGCAGCCGTAGGTGACATATCTAAAGCGGAGTTTATAGAAGCACAAACTCAAGACGAGTCATTAGGTCCTTGTAAGGTGAAGGCCAAGGATGGTGTAGTAAAGAAGTGTAAAGGGTCCGGTAGTTGTACGTTTGTACATAAGAATAGGTTATTGTACCGAGAATTTGAAGATAGTGGTAGTAGACAGTTTCACCAATTAGTGGTACCTACCCAGTATAGAACGACAGTGCTTAAGGTAGCTCATGAGTCGATTATGGGAGGTCATTTAGGCGTAAAGAAAACGTCAGATAGAGTATTGGCAGAATTTTATTGGCCAGGCGTTAGTGGAGATGTAACTAGGTATTGTAGGTCCTGCGATGTATGCCAAAGGACAGTACCAAAAGGTCGAGTGACCAAAGTACATTTAGGTCAGATGCCACTGATAGATACACCATTTAAGCGGGTAGCCGTAGACATAGTTGGACCAATTTTTCCAGTGTCGGATAGGAAAAATAGGTACATTTTAACCATGGTAGACTATGCAACTAGGTATCCGGAGGCAGTAGCATTGCCCTCAATTGAAACTGAGAGAGTAGCTGAGGCATTAGTTGATATGTTCAGTAGGCTAGGTGTACCAGAGGAAATGCTGACTGATTGTGGGTCACAGTTTACGTCAGAACTTATGGCTGAAGTAAGCAGGTTATTGTCTTTGCGTCAAATCATGACAACACCATATCACCCTATGTGTAACGGGTTAGTCGAACGATTTAACCGGTCGTTAAAGCAAATGTTACGGCGTATGTGTACCGAGAGACCCAAAGATTGGGACAAGTATCTCAATGCTTTATTGTTTGCATTTAGAGAGGTACCACAAGAGAGTTTAGGATTCTCTCCGTTTGAGTTATTGTACGGTAGGTCAGTTAGAGGTCCCATGAGGATTCTTAGAGAGATGTGGGCAGGTGAAGTAGATAGTGATGAGGTTAAGTCTACATATCAGTATGTTTTAGATCTGAAGGAGAAACTAGAGGAGACTTGTAAGATAGCTCGAAGTCAGTTAGTTAAGGCAAGTACCAAGTATAAACGGTACTATGACCAGAAAGCTAGAGCTAGGAAGTTTAAGATCGATGACCAGGTGTTACTGTTACTCCCGACCGACAATAACAAGTTGTTATTACAATGGAAAGGTCCGTTTTACGTTAGAGGGATAGTGAACACTATGGATTACCGTATCGAGATAAACGGAAAGTTAAAGACCTTTCATGCGAATATGCTGAAAGAGTATATCAGTAGAACCGATAATGTGCAACAAGGGGTGTTAACCGTAGTTAATGTTGCAGTTATTGAGGATAGTGAGGAAGACAGTAGTGAGGACACTAGTCCCATGTATTTTCCCACTAGTGTAGGTAGGGAGAGAGCAGCCGATGTAGACATATCGGGCATGCTTAGTGTAGCAGAAAAACGAGAGGTAAGTCGTTTAGACTCTGAGTGTAGTACTGTTCGGTCCGATAAGTCGAGACCAACAGATGTAGTGCAGTGTAGCTTTAAGCACACTTTAGCAAAGCCGATTAGGGAAACGAGGGACCCTACTCCATTTCGCAAACAGTATACTGGTAATGCGATGGATGCAATGTGTAAAGTTGGAGTTCTTGTAGTGACAGGAAGTAGTGTTATTAACAACCGTAAAGTCGGTGTAATAGTCCGAGGAAAGGACAATATTGGGGCAGACTATTTAAGTCGCCGCACATAATGACCGGTTTAATACAATAGTGTATTGCAGTGTATTGTACAATAGTAGTATATGTTACGACAGGGTAGTGTACAATTGTAGAATAGTGTTGAAATTGTAATTACATATTATAGTTAGGTTATAACTGCAGTGGTAATAGTTAACATACTCAAGCGATTGAGCGATCAGCTTGTACGTTTTGTCGCTCGTTTGCTCAGAAGAATTAATAGTTTCTTAACGTGTAAATATTAATTATCATTTTGTTGAATTTTAAAAGTGTAGCACTTTCTTTAAGTGGGGAGATGTTGTCACAAAATGTCACGGGTAGAGCGTACTGGTCGTATATAGCTCTTGTATCGGTTACACCCAAAATCTATTGTTCGAGTTGAAACAATTTCACAATATTCATGATCTATTCATGTAACACGTAAAAGCGTGCACATTTTAAGTGGCCGCCAGAGAGGCCGTGTCATAAGTTTAGTTTTGTGCTAATGCATGTAAACGTATAGGTATATTTTCCTTAAACGGCAAAATTGTATAAGGGGCCTCTCGTGTAGATTCAATACTGTAGATTTAGCCACGTTTGTCACGGACTGAACGGGGGAAATAATGATTTGGGCGTACTGTTTGCTATAAAACCCATTGTCTTCTAGCTCTCGCCGGGATCATCGATAGTACTTTGTTGGAACAGAGATTGGACGGCAAAATTCATAGGCAACATGTGGTTAGTAATTTTATTAAACTTTTATCGTATATTTGTATTCAGTGGGCGGCGCCATCTTGTTTGACGGTTACGACATCCGGTTAGCATTGGTGTTTCTCAAAAATAACTTTAGACTAGCATATGATTTGAAGTGACTTTATTAGATGTAATTATGGTAATTGATCATTAATTGTAAAACAAACAATATTAATTTGATAACAGTGGATAATAGGTGCATTAATTAACGTTGGCGTATAATTCAGTGATTGTAATACACGATTGTTAACATTAGTTAACAATGAGATGAGTGACAAGAATAAATGCGTGCATGCATAACTCAGTGAGTGTAATATATGAGTAATTTGATCATGTTTATATTACATGTATTAAGGGCATTGATTAACAGCGACGTACATAGCGTATACATGGCGTTGTAGAATATGTATACATTGCTACTAATCATTAGTACAGCTTACATATATTGATTGAATAATGATTTGTTTGGGTAATGATAATTATGCAAGATTGTTATGTTTGTCAACCGACATCTAAAACGTATGTATAATTACAGCCTAAGCCATCCAGGTTTGGAAATAAGCCATCCAGGATATAAGCCATCCAGGGTTGGAGTAAGCCATCTAGGTTTGGATATCCAGGAGTGGAGCTAAGCTTCCACGACTAACGTTACAAGCGGTGGAGACGGTCCCCGTACCTGCGCAGCCAGGTTTTACTAACGACAACCCCCGGGACACAAGGTGGGCCCGTTACCAGTCCTCACTGGAGGAATATCATTCACAATCTCAGTGGAGATTAACTATCATTGCATCGCGTCATCAACCCTTACAGAAGGCATTTGATGACAATCATCCATTGAATTCGCGCATCATCATCTTCATGAGCTCTCGCGCATCACAGTTATCGCGCTAGATCAACATTGTTATAGCGTTAACAACACTTTAGTGTCTTAGACATTCAGTATTTATAACAATACTAAGAACGTCTTAAACGTTAAGGAGAACATTCTTTTCATAGTTCATTTGTGTATTCGCTTGTTTTTTTTAGATAATTGTATATATATTAAACATATTTTAAAAGTTGCATTAAACTTATGTAAATGCATTCACCGTCATTGATTCTTTCCTGAGTTAGCCCAACCACTAAGGTCATCCTGTGACATACAGACGACAGACAGACAGACAGACAGACAGACAGACAGACAGACAGACAGACAGACCGACAGACAGACAGACAGACAGACAGACAGACAGACAGACAGACAGACAGACAGACAGACAGACAGACAGACAGACAGACAGACAGACAGACAGACAGACAGACAGACAGACAGACAGACAGACAGACAGACAGACAGACAGACATACAGACAGACAGACAGACAGACAGACAGACAGACAGACAGACAGACAGACAGACAGACAGACAGACAGACAGACAGACAGACAGACAGACAGACAGACAGGCAGGCAGGCAGGGAGGCAAACAGACAGACAGACAGACGACAGGCAGTCAGGCAGTCAGGCAGGCAAACAGACAGACGACAGGCACTCAGGCAGGCAGGCAGACAGACAGACAGACAGACAGACAGACAGACAGACAGACAGACAGACAGACAGACAGACAGACAGACAGACAGACGACAGACAGACAGACAGACAGACAGAAAGCTCCTAGATTTCTTACATTAGCTGACTGTGTTATTTCGGACTTGTCTACTTTTACTGTAATGTTTGAAACTGCATTTGAGTTGCGCTCGGATGTAAAAACAATCAGTTCAGTTTTTTTCTGAATTGAGTTTCAACATGTTGCTGTTCATCCAGAGAATAATTTCATTGACACAGTTAGTCACACGATTGATTGTATCTTCGATGGTTGTGTTGTTTATTGGTTTAAAAGACATATATAGTTGAGAGTCATCTGCGTAGAAATGTCTGTTCAATCCATGTTTAAGACAAATAGCACTAACTGGCTTTGTGTACATGACATAGTATTTTGGGCCTAGGACCGACCCTTGTGGCACACTGTATGTCACATGCACCGGCTTCGACAGTTCTCCATCTAAACAAACAGTCTGATATCTATCACTCAGATAGGACTCCATCCAAGCAAGTGGCTGTCCTGTAATGCCGAAGTGGCTCTCCAGCCTTCCTAGCAATGTCTTGTGATCTATGGTATCAAACGCTGCTGACAAGTCTAACATTACTAGAATTGTTACATTGTTGTGGTCTAAGGATTGTAATATATCGTTCTGAACTTTGATTAACGCGGTTTCGGTAGAGTGATATTTTCTGTATGCAGATTGGTTGGGTTCATGCAGATTATTTGATTCCATGTGGAATTCTAAGCGTGAGTCTACAACCTTCTCCAAAATCTTAGACACATAAGGTAGATTTGATACTGGTCTATAATTCTTGAGTGTATTAGGGTCCAAAGTTTCTTTTTTCAGGAGAGGTATGATGCGCGAGCTTTTAAATGATATTGGTACATGCGCAGTGTCTAAAGATGCATTTACTATTTTAGTTATTATGGGAACTAGTTCTTTTGAACATTCTTTCAGTAACCATGTTGGAATAGGATCAAGTTCGCACGATTTGTTGGCCGACTTTGCGATTAGTTTTGAAATTTCTGTTTCTGATGCTGGTTCAAATTCCTGGAAATGTTCTTTTGAATTATCCATATCAATTGTATTGAAATATCCCGTAACTTGAGAAGATATATTATTTCTTATAGTTTCAACTTTGTTCACGAAAAAATCACTAAACTCTTGAGCCAGTTCCTTGGATGATAAGTGTGCTGGTAAGATAACTTCATTTGTGTTGCCTAGAAGATGTTTTGTTACTTTAAAAAGGCTCTTTTGATCACGACCACAAGACTCGATTTTGTCAATGTAATAGCTTTCACGGGCTTGTTTCAGTGACTTATTTACGACAGCACAATGGTTCCTATATATCTGATGGTCGATGGTAAGATTTGATTGACGCCATTTACGTTCTAGCTTGCGTTTAAGATGTTTTTGTTCATGTAGATTCTCAGTGTACCAAGGGCAGGCCGGTCTTAGAACAATTTTTTTTGTACATAGAGGTGCATGTTTATCAATCAATGCTGAGAGTTCACTGTTATAAACATTTGAAATCTCCTCAGCATCACCACATCCCAAACTATTGCGAAGAGTTTCAGATGATGTAATGTCAGTTTTAAAAGAATCAACATCGATGGATCTAAGCTTCCTGAAAGAAACTGTTTTCTTAACCGGCGCAGGTTTTGCTGCGGTAGCATTGAATGTTATGGCATAGTGATCTTTTGTAGTTTTACCAGAGCCGTCAGAAAGTCCTGGGTCTCTAACATGCAAATTTGTCATAGTTTTGTCAGTGTCCCTCGTTATCACCACATCTAGTGTGTGGCCTCGTACATGGGTTGGTTCGTGCACATGTTGTGACATTCCACAAACTCCAAAATACCCAAGAACTTGGCTGAATCATGATTTGTTGGATTGTCAAGATGAAAATTTAAATCTCCTGTGATGAGAATATTTTTGTCAATTGTTGCATAATTTGATAGAAATTTTGGCCTTCATCATCAAGGAACACACTTGTCTTCAGACCGTTTTCTTTTGATGGAGGTGGTCTGTATATGACAGATAGCCTAAGTGAATAGTCTTTTATAACAACATTGCAATCTAAATATTCAAACGTTGTAAAGTTGTTATCACGTGTTGAGGCTATCACGCGAATGTTAATGTTATCGCGACGCTTCTACTTGTAGCGGTGAACTCAATGTTCAGCTTCTTAGTGCTGCGTACGGGAATACCACAACGTAGACACAGCACATGATACTCTACCCTACCAGCCTAGCAATACCCTTAATATGCTGACATTCAAGCAAGGGAGCTACTGGTTAGTATTTATGAAATCTTCGATGACCCGAAAAAAAGTTTAGCGAGTTTTTGTTTCACCCTGGAAATTATACATTTTTGGTTGAAAAATCAAGAAACTACTGCGATAGACACAATATTTTATTAAACACACATCAATAACAGTCGAACATCTTAATGACGTAACGGATAAATGAACGTAGGGGTCAATCCGTAAAGTCCCAAAATGTCAGTATATCTTGTATACATACAGTATTATTTCATCTAAAAAACTTGCTAAACTTTTTTCCCTCAGTATATATATGAGAGCTGCCTTGTATTTTTAGCGAACATATTGTTCAAGTATTTCCCCATGGACTGTCTATGAAATATTGACAAGGAAAACACATTAATAAGTATTGATGTAACAATTGTCACGCGCAATGGGCGTAGTTACCATATTATATATACGTTATAATTGACTGGTTTTCCTGACTGATCAAGTTCTATGAATGAATAATAAACAACCTCGTTCTCGTTCAATGTTGCATATTCATTAGGCGGATATAAAACGACGTACACATTACGAATCCGCGCAGTCAATACATATGTTTGTGTGTATCTTCCACGTTATGTTTGATTATTAAATATATTATATATTCAATACTGTGTTCCTATTTAAAAGGATTTATTAACAGAGAAGTGTGAATTTTGTTTTAAGAAGAGGACATTTTCAATATTCTATTCCTCATTAATGACGGGTTTATCAGCGTTTTTGGTTAAAGATGTTAGTGTTTTATTGAGGAAGGATTTATAAAGACGTATTTTTGCTTAAAGATATTTCAATATTCTATTCTTATTGACAAAGGATTTATCAATAGGTAAGTGTGCCTATTGTGTTGATATGTGTTTCTTTACCGTGTGATTGTGTATTCGATGCACATTTTGCCTCTCACCGCTGCGGGTTCCAATCCCACTGGGAGCTCGACTTGTCAAGTGAGAAAGTGTCGGATGGCGGGTGGTATACTGTATTGTTTCTACCCAGGAAAAATGTGGTGGTCTGCCTCTGTCCCACAAACAAAAAAAATCACCGTCATATGGCCTAACATGTGCTAAAATGATGTAAAACACCATTCGAACAAACGTACGCTGGTAAGACGTTTACCTGTAAAATTGTGTTTCTTCACTTGCATAGAACAAGTTCTGTTCGTACAATAGAGTCGACATAAAGTAGCCGGTATACAGATGCATGGTCGTTATATTGTTATAGAAACAAGTTTTTTTTGTACATAACGTTGACATAAGTATACTATAACACAAGCACGCCTGTATAATGGATACAGTATCACAAAGATGATTTATGATTTATCTAATATGCTGAACCAAACAGCTAACGCACCAGTAGACAATACATTTAATATTTCAATAATAACAATCAATAAATCAAAACAAATTTCATTCTGAACGAGACAAATATCTTGTCAATAACGACTGTAAATTAAAAAAAAATCATTCAAAGCACCTGTCTCCAACGGTACCAGTCGGCATATAATAAATTCATACATTAAAGTTATTGTCTACTGGTGCGTTAGCTGTTTGGTTCAGTATAGAAAAAAGTAAAACTCGTTTTGCCGTATTGCCATTCATTAGAGATGTATAAGCTCGATATTTAGAGCTGCTATAATATATGATATTAAAAGGTTAGCCAATCATATAAACCCTTTAACCAAAGACACACACAATATTGCAAATTCAGTGGAACAATACGAAAATAAACTTCTTCTTCTTCTTCTTCTTCCTATTATTATTACTATTATTATTTCTCTTAATGTTATTTATTTTATTTATTTATTTTATTTGTTTATTTATTTATTTATTTATTTATTTATTTATTTATTTATTTATTTATTTATTTATTGATTGATTGATTGATTGATTGATTGATTGATTGATTGATTGATTGATTGATTGATTGATTGATTGATTGATTGATTGATTTATTTATTTATTTATTTATTTATTTATTTATTTATTTATTGATTGATTGATTGATTGATTGATTGATTGATTGATTGATGTATTTACTTTTTTTACTGATATTTAAATTTAATTAATTAACAATTAATTAAAATTAATTAATTTAATTTGGTAAATTGGGTATTAAACCCACAATCCATCAGTCACATATGAACCACGCAGTCGGCATAAATAATGAATTAAATGAACAATAATTAGTTAATTATATAAACAAATAAACAAAAGAAATGAAGGAAACACTTAATTAAAATTAATAAGTAAATAAGTAAAGATTTATTTATTTGGGTATTAAATACATGAATTATCAATCAAATGCAAAACACGCAGTTCGCATAATTATATAAATAGTTAATACATTATTAATTTAATTTAATTTTGTTATTTATTTATCTATTTATTAATTTATTATTAAAGTTGGCTGGCTGGCTGGCTGACTGGCTCGTTCGTTCGTTCGTTCGTTCGTTCTTTGTTCGTTCGTTCGTTCTTTGTTCGTTCGTTCGTTCGTTCGTTCGTTCGTTCGTTCGTTCGTTCGTTCGTTCGTTCATTCATTCATTCATTCATTAATTTATTCATTCATTCATTAATTCGTTCTTATAAACCAAAGAAGAAAATGGACTGATTATATTATATACCCAACAATGGCCAAATTGTCAAACTTATGAACTATGGTAGAGGACAAAATAGTTTCTGTTTTCGAGTTGCTTAAAGGGATACACGACATTTCAAGCAATTTAGCCTATCCAGCAATTATTCAGTATCATTTTGACTTTCAATCTGCTTGCATATAATTAAATATTTTTGATATTTCTTTTATTCTTTTATTCTTTTATTCTTCTTATTCTTTCAAAGATTTAAGTAAATTATTCCGTATCATTTTTACTTTTAACCTACTAGCATATAATTAAATATTGTTTGACATTCATTTCATTGTTCTTATAACATCAGAGATTTAAAAAAATATATTGGTGCACTATAATTAACAGTCAGTAATATGGAAAAACAATTTGCTGTTTACTATTCTTATAATCATTATTATTAATTAAATTGCAGGTAATGTAGAGAAATCAAGGTTACCGTGTGTCCCTTTAATGTAAAATATAACTGCAGGTTATGTAGAGAAATCAAGGTTACCGTGTGTCCCTTTAATGTAAGATCAGACATCACATGTATCTGCAGGTTATGTAGAAAAATAAAGGTTGTCGTGTGTGCCTTTAATGTAAGATCAGACATCACATATAAGTGCAGGTTATGTAGAGAAATCAAGGTTGCCGTGTGTCTCTTTAATGTAAGATCAGACATCACATGTCACTGCCGGTTATGTAGAGAAATCAAGGTTGCCGTGTGTCCCTTTAATGTAAGATCAGACATCACATGTAACTGCAGGTTATGTAGAGAAATCAAGGTTGCCTTGTGTCCCTTTAATGTAAGATCAGACATCACATGTATCTGCAGGTTATGTAGAGAAATCAAGGTTGCCTTGTGTCCCTTTAATGTAAGATCAGACATCACATGTAACTGCAGGTTATGTAGAGAAATCAAGGTTGCCGTGTGACCTTTTAATGTAAGCATGATATGTAAAGTTTTGCATTTTAAACAACTCTTCCGTAAAGTAAACATTAGTCCATTTTAGTTTCTCTATGAGCGTGTTATTTCACAACGGGTGTTATTCATAAATAAACATAAAATACACATGATAGTATTTAAAGGGACTGGAGACGATCTGGAAGAAAGATATTGGTGTCAATTCAAATGCAACTGAAAATCCATAATGTGCTTCAGTTGTATATGAAATGTGCGTAAGCATATGTATTGAATTTAGACGCGTGTTACCTTAGCTTTATGCTGTGTGCTTGGTCTGGACATCTCGACGACCGGGTTGGGTTTTGTTGCAAAATCATAATATTAATTCAAAGAGGGTTCAGATCGCTTAATGGTTTTAACATAATTCAAATAAAATGTACTTCGATCACAAAACAATAGTTTACAACCGCATGAAATCATCATGTGAATTATTGTTAACGATTTATACAAGGAAACGTGTTTAGTTTTTCATACTAAACTATTGCATTAACAATTAATAAATTGGACAGGTCAGGGGTCCTAGTTTAATGCTTAGGCCAAGAAAAAAATAGAATTTTTTCAGGTTTCATGCTCAAATAAAATAGGGTAATGTAGGTCGATTTTTTTATTATCTTTTTTTTTTTTTACTGCACGACGGTAAAAATTACATCAAGAAAACTTTGATTTTGAGGTCCTCAAGGATGTGTACATGTACTATGTTAATACATATAATTTAAAATTGCTCCAAATTTGACCTTGAACTGCTCACATGAAGATGAAAAAAATACTTTACATAATACTTTTATTTAATACTTAAAAAGAAACGTCACAGAGCAGACCAATCATGCATTTGTTTTGAATATTGTTTCAATAAAACAAAAGTACACACAGCTCTCTATGTTGCTATTCTAAAACTGGAATTATTAAACATGTTAAACAAGTGGATTGAAGCACATTAACTTTATTCGTCATACAAATCATTTCTATTAAAAACAAATAAAACAATGTTACATGATATAACTTTCTGATCAATTCATGATTTCTCGTAATAACATATTGAACATAATAACATGACAACGCCAAATATAAATTTCCATAAATCAAGATGTCAGCCTTTATATGAAGGATGAACCTCCCCGATAATATCGGCTATTATGGTATCTTTTCTTTTTTTTATGAAACAGGGAAAAAAAAGGTCAGAGTCGGGACAAAATATAGGGTCGGTCGGGAACCTGAAACATGACTATTCTCTTTCTTGGCCTTATGTACATTAAATATGAAACTGACCCACAGTCTGATGGTTTTCTTCGATTTGCATTGACACCCATAATACTTCCAGATCGCCTCCAATCCCTTTAAACACAAATATAGATGAACATTACACTTCCGTTTGATTTATTTATTATCATTTATTATTATTATTAATTATTGTTAAACATCCTCCGTGATGTACACAACATCTATTTAAAGTATAACAATCTTTTCGTAATTGTATGGTATCAACGTTTTCCAAATAAAACGGAATGAATGCTAGTCATGTTCTTACCAATTTCGTTCATTCCTAACCAGTTACGGTTTTCATAATTGACGATCTTTGACAAGTATGTTCATGATCATATGAATTAATTATAATCGTAAAAACATTCAGCTCACTATTATTATTATTATTTTGATTATTATTATTATCGTCGTCGTCGTCGTCGTCGACTTCATCGTCGTCATTATTATCATTATTATTATTATTATTATTATTATTATTATTATTATTGTCGTCGTCGTCGTCGACTTCATCGTCGTCATTAGTAGTAGTAGTAGTAGTAGTAGTAGTAGTATCGTCGTCGTCGTCGTCGACTTCATCGTCGTCATTAGTATTATTATTATTATTATTATTAGTAGTAGTAGTAGTAGTAGTAGTAGTAGTATGATTATTATTATTATTATTATTGTTATTATTATTATTATTAGAAGTAGTAGTATATTAATGTTATTCATTTTTGTTTATGAATAAATAAATAAATAAATAAATAAATAAATAAATAAATAAATAAATAAATAAATAAATAAAATAGATAAATAAATAAATAAATAAAATAAATAAATAAATAAATAAATAAATAAATAAATAAATAAATAAATAAATAAATAAATAAATAAAATAGATAAATAAATAAATAAATAAATAAATAATAAATACTTTATTAATCAATTATATTTTAATGAACTCAATAAGTAAATAATGAAAATATAAACAATATTTCTATATTTATTTTAATATTTGTTTATTTACTTATTTATTGATTTACTGAGTCAATTAAATTAACCAATTAATCAATGAACAAACATATAAATAACGAAACTATGGTGGCATTTGACTGCCATGCACTTAATTTAAGTTGACATAAATTAACGCGACTTTCTCTCCATTTCTTCAAAAACATTATGCCAATTATTTAATTCTTTTGTAGGTTCTGCTCTAGGATATGTCATTGAAATATGGGGATTATTTAAATCAAACGTAATAGAAAGAATACATCTAAAGTTCTGTAAACGGTTGCTTAACGTTAGATTAAATACATGCGCAGTAGGAATTGAATGTTGTTTAACGGCTCATCAACACAGTATAGGTTATTTAGAGCCGCCCCAGAGAGAGGGGAAGGATACATAGTAATCCGGGAACCTGCCCTACTCTTATTATCGAATAGATTCCTATGGTTCTTTAACGTGCTCGGAGGTTAGACCGATACACGGGCCCGTCCGGTTTACGTCCCCATCCGACGGACGAGGCTAAGGTAAAGTGTCTTGCCGAAGAACACACCGACGGAACTCAGTGGCACCACGGAGGATTGAACCCGGGGCCTCCGGTTACAAATCCGCCGCGCTACCGACTGCGCCACGCCAGCCCCTTGGGCGTTACCCTCTTTCTATTACGAGATATATAAGAATTATTAAGTATTGGTGTAAAGTAATAAATACTAATAACATTCTGATGAAAAAAATCTATGAACAAGGTGTATATGATTGTGAAAGAGGTTGTAAAACTTGGGTTTCGAATGTAAAAAAGTTATTTTCTGATTATGGTTTTGCCTATTTATTTAACAATCAGGATATGCTGAATTTTAAAACATTTCCATGTGTTTTTAAACAACGAATAATTGACTGTTTTAAGCAAGAGTGGGATGGGATTGATAACAGTGCTGTTCTTGAAAATTATAAATATTTTAAATCTGATTTTTCATATGAACACTATCTAAATGTTTTACCTAGTAATTTGAGATTCTTTGTTTTTAGAATAAGATTATCTGCACATTCTCTTAACATACAAACTGGACGGTATGCAAAAAATCGCATACGCAGAAATGAAAGATATTGTTTATGTTGTAACTCACAAGATCTGGAAGACGAATACCATTTTATATGTGTGTGTCAATGTTACAATGAACTAAGAAAAATATATTAAAAGATAATACCACCAGAGGCCATCTATGTTCAAATATATAGAATTTATGAAAACTTCCAACAATGATATATAACTTAATTTGGCGAGGTATATAAAATGGGCTTTAAATGTTAGACTTTCTATTTCGAATTCTTAGTATAAATATAATATTGTTCATCCGCTAACTATGATGAGACAGTTGATTTATATACTCTGTTTACGTGACTTTGTTATATTCGTATATTGTATATATGTTCTGAATGAAGATGTACTTTGTACAAGTCTAAATAAAATATCTGTGCTATTGTGTTCTGTTCTTCATTTTATTGCGACTAATCGTGATAATTTCTCAATTAGGACGACATAATTCCATCATTAAAACGATTTATAAAGTATGATAAGTTAACGCGACAATTAATTAAAAGTCGCGATAGTGCTTCAAAGTGCCAGTCATATAAAATATGACAGCAACTGTACGACAAATATGTAATACTTAATGGCAATAATGCTTTATATGACTAGTAAAAAATTGTGCATTCATTTGCAGTAATTTTATTCTTTTTAAATTATATTTATCAATATTCCATATATGGTAATATGGAACTATGACGTCATAGTTTTCATAATGGCGGCTCCAATATCTGTTTGAGAACTACCTTTAAATGGTCATATTTTTTTTGTTTATCATCCGATTTTGATAATTCTTTCACCTTCTTCCAAGTTTTTTAGAACTCTCAATACTAGACTTGTTTGGCTGTGTCGTTACATTCCCTTTAATACAATAAACAAAATCTCTATCTGAAACTGGTTTAAAACTTTAGATCCATTAAAATGTATTTGGCAAGCGGGTGCTACGTGCCGTTTAATTTATTTTTTGTATGTTCCATTTGTTTTGATCATCGATAAAGAAAGGAGTGTTAGGTTGTAGCTTCTAGGCCATTGAAATGAGAAAAATCTTCTTTTTTTCATAATTGAATTAACGTCTGTCATATGCTTATCATTTAACCAATCAAAATTTGTAATTTCATGTTTATCCGACATTTTAAGATTTAACTATTTTCACCACCAGTCGTTTATTTGCGATGAACTATTTTTTGCATTATCAATTTTAATTATTTCTTCGTCACTTTTTTGGGAGACATTTCAGGTAATACTAATTTCCGTCTCTTACTGTTTATTAAAATATTTCCTAACGGTGACTCTTTTCGTTTTTAGAGCTAGTTTTCTTATAAGGATGTTTTTAATTACGCCGTAACTTGTACTTTAATCATCACAAACGGAACATCGTCGCACAACGTGATTAATTTAGTGTAATATTTTGTATTGCGGTACTGTTTGTTGGTCACCTTAATTTGTTTTCTTTTAAGTTTTGAAGATTAATTTAATAATTGAACTAGTTGTACACTTGATCAAAGTCATGACCAGGAAACAAACTTGTAACAATTGTGAATAATAAGTGCTAATGAATAATACCAATAATATTACATATGTTACGATTATAATTGTATTAGCAGTTACAACAATTTCAATTATTTTATTCAGCATAAACATCATACAATGTTCATCGCCTATTACAATGAGGCGGTTACATTACATTGAGAAGAGCATGTATAATACTATCAAGGAGTGAAGCTACAAAAGAGCACTTACACCTACTAGTTTAAACAAACAATTTCGAATAGTATATAGCATAATTAATACAGAGGAGAAAATCGTCAGAAAATAAAAAAAAAATCTATTAGTATAATTTGTTTGTACAGTGGATGTATACATTTCGGTCAAGCTTATTATGATTACAACTCGTGCTATCAGTTCTCGCACTAGCGGTTTCACACAATAGCAATTCTTCAGAAAATAAGTCAAAGGTCATTAGGCAAAAACTATGTGCTTCAGACACTTGAATAATGGTTTACAATCATACTAACTATTACGTTAATCTCGATAATTCACATTCATTATCTGTTATACTCTCACGTCTCAACAAGAGTTCCAGTTCCAGTTTTATTCAGGTTCAAACATATATACAGTTTCATAATTATTAACGTTTAGATGGACAAAAGCATTCACGCTGTAAAAATGAAATAATACATTATAATTAATACATCACTGGGAATAATATTTAAAAATCTGTTTCTGATGACAAGCAGAAATAATGCTTCACCTGTAATTCCCACGGCTTTTCTGGTTATATTCCACTAAATCAGCCGGCAATCGTGAACGCTCGGCCAATCCCGTCATTCTTCGGGATCCCGCCTCGTGTGTATCACGGCGCTTCGGTATGTTCAAAATCTTGACATTCTGTTAGCCGGAAGGCAACGGCACAGAAAATAGTGCACTGTTGCTATGTAAACAATATGGCCGCTATCCCCACGTGTTGATGTTTGCTTTGCGTTGAGTGTTTTTTTTTTAAAATGCAGATGAAGGTTTTATCAATACTTTCATGTAAATAAACTATTGATGGAGCAATCGGCTGAATAACATTACAACATTTGGCTGATAACTTTGATTTTTAATGCAATTTTTTTTGGAGGTTTTGGCCAATCTCTACCCAGAGTTGTCGTTACTTGCATACACATACATCTCTGTCAACGTCTCAACAAATACCAAGAATCTTGGCAAACGACGAAAACCGGTGGAAATGCAAAATTTCTTGATGACAGTAATATTTTTTCTGAATTAACTTCATATGAAATGCTTATATTACAAAGAAATCAATTTTCGGCTTGAATGTTTTAAATATACAGTAAATTATGCTCAGGATTATATTGCGTTAGAATAAAGGTTTGTACTTTGGCATATTATTCCGCCGTCAAAACTTTAAAATAGGCACCACCAAATCGTCCCCATAGCGTAACAGTACAGCGATTTGCTTACCAGCACTTTCCAATATCACATAGATCTTAACAACCTACTTAAATTAAAGTACTAACCTATACAATATATCAAAATGTAGGTAATAAGTGGTGTTTCTTTCTTTGTTTACATGTCAATCAACGGCCGATAGTTGGTGGTGTCACGGTGTTGAATTTCTGTTGCTATTTTTATAGCTATGGTCATGTGACAAATTATCATGTGATCGCAGACTACTTTCTTAGACATTGACAGAGGTCAATGTAATGGCCTCTGGGAGAGATTGAGTTATGGCTGGAATCTAAGGCGCGATGACGTAACCGATATGGAAACCTGCGTAATACATTCGAGTAATGCTGCGGAGCAGTGTACGAGATGTTGCGGATGAATCAGCCGGATGTACTCGCCTCGTGTAGTCGAAAGTAGTTCTTACGGTGTCCTGTTAGGGCCATGTTACCATCGTATCTTACCATCGACCATCGACCTAGGCACTCATCGTGCACATTTGCCATCCATTTTTAACCGGGTTTTAACCGGAAATAACCGTGAAATCGACCGGGGAATAGCAGCGTCACCCACGTAAATAACAGAAACTACCTGCATAACCACAATTCTATTTTTAGATATCTTAAGTCGTTATTCGATTGTGCCAATCGAATAACGACTTAAGTTGGAGCATTATCGCTACATTTTATTAATTGTTGAGATATTGTATCATGCCTTTTATTTTTATATTCGTGAAGTTATTCGTCTTAAGGGTGCCCTCTGGTGAATATCAGAACAGATAGAATTTTTTATTTCCCTGTTTTTTATGAAGACTAACATATTACTAGTTAGTTTCTGGAAAAATAATGATGGGTCGGTGATTTAACTTTTTCGCAAAATTAGTCTTTAGTAATACACTCTCACAGTGCGGCTTTAAATTCTGAATCAGCTGCAAATTGTGTATGGCAACTTACATGTGTGTAGTGTGGTTTGCAGAACAGGTATCGATTTTCCGTCTTTTTTAATGTAATAGATCATACTTTAGGACGAAAAATTAAGGGTTGGGGTATTTTTATCACCATCTGAAAAATTAGTACATCCCTTGTCATTACCCCACCCAGTTTACTATAAATTGCATTTTTAAATTTGTGATCCATACATTTTTCATGATAAAGGAACAGATAACTTTTTGAGATATTTTGTCTACAATATATACAAGACCTGAGTATCAGAATGAAAAAATAAAAATTGGGGGTCGGTGTGCATATAAGAAAGATATTCAATAAAAACTGAGAAAAAAATGTGCTTTTTTAGATTTCGACGAGCTCTGACATATAACGGCATAGGTCTGTAACAAATAATAGGAAAATACTTTTTATTCCTGTCTATGTATATGCTAACACATGTCTTTGTAATAAAGTTTAAATTAAGTGAATATCTTAAATGGTTTTTGAGAAATACCATCTTTTGTACCCCTACCCCCCATTTTGGCTTATGTTAAAAATTGTCAATTTTGGGCACAACATGTGAGGTCAAAAAAAAAATCTAATTTTTTTCTATTTTTTTTGCACTAAAATATCCCTATTGGGCATAAGTTTGTTACTGTATAATTATTTTTTCCAGTTTTATTATAATTTTTGAAATATAACAAATGTAAATTTCCGGAAGTGCAAAAATCCAAAACCTCAGCAGAGGGCACCCTTAAAAGGGAAATTATTACGACAAGTCGCAATAAAATGACGATAAAGTCACGATAATGTATGTCACTTAAATTAAGTGAATGGCAGCCATATGCCATCATTATTACGAAGCATTATTTTTATTTATTTATTTTATTTATTTTATTTTATTTTATTTTATTTATTTTATTTATTTTATTTATTTTATTTATTTTATTTATTTTATTTATTTTATTTATTTTATTTATTTAATTCATTTAATTTATTTTATTTATTTCACTCACTCACTCACTCACTCACTCACTCACTCACTCACTCACTCACTCACTCACTCACTCACTCACTCACTCACTCACTCACTCACTCACTCACTCACTCACTCACTCACTCACTCACTCGCTCTCTCACTCACCCACCCACCCACTCACCCACCATTTTCGATTTATTTATGCCGACTGCTTTATATGTGACTGATGGTTTGTGGGTTCAATACCCACTGGGAGCATGAAGGTATGACATATAGCAAGTCACTTAACTCACGTAGCTTCGTTTATCAGAAGAGGAAATTAACTATGCGATGTTTATTTATTTATTTTTAATAAATTAATTTAATTGATTAATAATTCAATTAATTAATTAAATTATTGAATTAATAAGTCACCATTAATATATATAAACTAATTTAAAAACTATATTAATTAATAAATAAATAATTACATAACCACGCACTATATGACCCAGTAGTCATGCAGTCGACACAATAAACAACTTCGTTCTCGTCCAAAGTCGACATAATCATTGGAACCCCGCGAAGGTAATACGAATTTCTGTGTATATCTTCCGCATTATCTTTGATGACTATTAGTTATATATCAATATTCTGTTCTTATTCCAGAAAGATATAAAGTTTGTGTATCTCTTCAACCTTGTGAACCCGTGCAGTAATACTAACGTTGGTGTATATCTTCCACATCTACATTTGACGAGTAGTTACGATATTCCAACATTTTATTCTTTTATTAAGGAAAGATTTTCAACAAGTAAGTGTGCTGTTTTGTTTTTGTTAAAATCTGATATTTGTTTTTTTCGTAGTGTGTGTGTGTGTGTATGTGTGTGTGTGTGTGTGTGTGTGTGTTTGAGTGGGTGGAGGGCTTTTTAAATGTGTGTCTTTGATACTGCAAAGCTGCGTGTCCGGCTAATGCTTGTAGATACCAGCCTTTCATCTATGGTGCTTGTCTTATACATAAATTCTACAAGAAAATTTTGCTGCAAAGCATCAAATCGCCGCATATAGTATATAAACATAATAGTATATCGTTTTCGTCCTCATTGAAACAGCGTTACGAAATCTGAGAACCTGGTTTAATTTCTTCGCAGCATTCAACGAAACAAAAATCGAATGTCGTGTCCATCAACTAATATGGGTTTCACGTTTGAACCAATCATACATCCTAGTTCTTTATTATTATTCTAAATCGTGTATACTCGCATTTAAATTTACATTTCAGTTGGGTTTTTTTCTAAAAAAAATAATCACATTATATGGCGAAGAAATGTGAAATACAAAAAAATGTTGTCGTCTCTTCCAACAAGATGATAAAGTAAGAGTCTGTTACCTTTTGGTGACCAACTGTTAATTCACTCAATAAGTCACTTTGTTAGCAAGCTCAAACCTTTTTTTCTTTCTTTTTTTGATGTGTGTGTTTTTTGTGTGTTTTTTGTTTTAATGGTTCAATTGAAATATACCTCTTTTGAACTGGACACCTCTCTTTGATTGCATTATACCGAGTTTCAATTTCAACTAAATTGAAACACGGTCTTATTCAATTGAAAACAGATATGATTCAGTAGAAGGGAGGCATACTTTTAGATGAGTTTATAAATAATAAACTCAAATATTCGATGCTCCCAATTCAAGTTTGACTCAATATTTGAACCGAATGTATTTTAGAAAACAGATCAAGAACATAGAAATGACACAGTGATTAATATTGCAAAACATAACCATTTCCTGTTTAATGAACAAGTTGGAGAAGTTTTATTTTCAAATGCCACACCAGGAACAGTACGGATAGTCGGATACAAGAATCTGTAGAGCATCCTTTTGTACCGACGTCTATCAAGAAAAGCTTGCGTAAAATACATATTCAAGCTATTGAAAAATTCTCTGCAGCAAGTTCAAATATCCGAACCCTTATTTAATTTATTGCAATTTAATTAGTAAAACCAAAACAAGAAAATTGTATTTGGGTATCTGTGTGCAATCATTAAATGTTGGATCCGAAATAAATAGGGGAGAAACCATTTATTGAAAGCGCGGTTTTCTTATAATGCCGGTTGATGAATTGAACCTCGTCTAGTTTAATCGAAGAGAGGTTCAGTTCAGTCGAAGAGAGGTTTAATTATGCCGAATTGTACTGCGGTTCAATTGAATAAATCCGAGGTTCAATTGAATCTCTCTTTGATTTAAATAATACCTCTCTTCAACTGAATTCGACCGAGGTTAAACTATTTGTGTAGACATGTCAATTTGGCGTTTGCATAACTTACAAATGTTGCCGTAAATAAACTGTGGTTGAAATATTGGACGGAATATCACCGGTAAACAATATTCAGTCAAAACTAGGGTAATCGGATAAAATCAGTTGGTGACAACCGATCAGTCGTCGAATATATTATGTGTTCTTGTATATAACTGAAGTGGTTAACATTTTAAATTTTGATATATGGTACTGTAGTTAGTGAACACTAAACTATATGATCGAGTGTTATGTTCAACATATTGCCAATCACTGGCTACTAATACTACTGGTATCATAGTTCTCCTTGATGTAACGATGAGATAAACAATATTTTTGAGCACAGTCCTTATTTCAAATGAGTAAATATTACATAATAGCACACGATCAGTTGATGTTGGGAGAACCTATTTCCATATTTATATTGTCTTTCACTGGATGTCCATTATTATTTTGTGTGCGTAAAACTCGAAGTGGTTCCAAACACTTGAACGGGCTTTCCCCCTGGGTAGGGCTTTTTGCCCTGGGGATATGGGAAAATGTCGAGTGATTTGTTGTTCTTATTGTCAATCCCTTTCCATTTTTGCTACCCCGTGCTCGGAGCTGTGAAGTTTGCATATCATACATGCTTGTTTGATGCTAACTTATCAATAAACTGGTGACAGGTGCATGTATGTAGAGTACAAATAGCATAGCATTACTAGCATTAGGACGGTAACTGAAACAGAACTGACGGCAAAATCAAGCTTTTCGAGGGTGTATTATTCGTCTTTCTTGATAATTATTTTAACAACAATCGATATTGAAAGCAGATCAACTGCGACAGAAATGATTGCGATTTTCTACTATATTCAATCATCGGATTTCAATTGTCAAAACGATTGTAAGAACTCGCTCTGAGGCAAATCGAACGACGAAATGAACTAGCATCTGATATGATTCTGACTACTGGCAATTAGTTTTCTCTAATGGAAAAGTAATAGTTTATGCATTACTCATCTTATACCGTAATGGAATAGCTTCTGTTTTGAAAATAACAGAACTATCTTAGTTTGTGCAGGACTACTTGATTTCAAAAGTTGGTAATCATGTACCCTACTTGGAAATAAAGTGTCGATCCCTGTAAGAATGACGAGAAAAAATGATACATTCTGTTAGTTAATATAAGAATTATTTACTGATTGTATAGATATTTGAGGTAATGAGAAACACAATAGGCCCTATTATTTTCTGAATTTTACAGTTAACTGCGAACGGTAATGACCTTCAGTGTGACCTTGATTAGTATGATCATGTCGATGTTGTCATGGTGAGTATATATTGAAAGTTTGATGAAGAAATATCAAGAAATGACAAAGTTATAGCCAACGATAAGTTTTCGTGAAGAACAAAATTAGTATTTAACCCATATAACGAACTTTCGTGTGACCTTGACCTTTATATTTTAGTATGGTCATGTTGATGTTGTCATGATGAGTATATATTGAAAGTTTGATGAAGAAATATTAAGAAATGATAAAGATATAGCCAACGTTACGTTTTCGTGACGGACGGACTGACGGACGGACGACAAAATAATCCATATGTACCGCATTTTTCTTCGAAAAGGCGACACAAAAACAAGCATTAACATAAACAACAATTACAATGTTAATATAAAACAATGCAAGTGACATCACGGTCAGGTTAGTGGAACGGTCAGTGGAAAAAAGGGAACTGGGCGTTTAAGTCAGGTTTTAGGGTACACAAACCTCACTCTTATCTAATCGTCATCACAATAAAACGGGACATTGCTAATAAAGAAATTCCCGTCGAGTTATACTCTAACAAACAAGGCAGTATTAATAGGCAATATAAGTATAACACATAAATGATCATGCATATATGAATATAAAAACACCAAAGCCTGGAAAGCCACAATGCAATTACTCACCCTTTGAAGAATTAGGTCGACGTCATCATAGTGTCCACAATGTGTCCGGTCATCGCACAATCAAAGAGAAAAGTGGCAAATTGTAATGGGTCAACCACTAAACATGCAATGCGTTGCAACATGATAGGGTCGTGACCTCTTTTGATGAACTTTTTATCAAGTTCAATATTGAATGAAAGTGATTATGACTAAGGATCTTATGAAGTTTGTCAATCACGGCACCATAGAAGTCAGGCTGTGATAGTCCCTGTCGCAGAAGAGTTCTCAAATTTCTTTTGCATTTTAAAAGTAGATTAGGTTAGTAGAGGGCTCACTATGACGTTATCCTCAATGTTTGACCATAATTGAAATGCTTGTATCCACATGGTGTATTAAAATAAGAAGTTACGTTGCTTTTACACAAAACATAATGCTTTTACTATAACTATCACTACAGATTACATTATAAAGGGCTAAAGTGCATAAGAGCATAATAATAGCAGACTTTATATTACCTCTCATGAACAGACTCAATAAAGCCAAGTCTGCTACTTTTCACTTTTTTTTGGTGTGTGTTTGCTGCTTCCAAAGGATCCCCTTTTCAGTATTCAAAGTTATATGCAAACAAATAGTTGATAGACTAATAATTTAAAACTAGTTCTTAAATAATATGAAAGGAGTAATATGGTAATGGCCATAATAAATACAAAACATACTGCAGTCTCAGTTTGATTGAGACTCTTTATAAGCGTTAGTGAAAAGTGTTTGCTACCGTTCATGTCCGCTAGACTCAGGTTGAACAGAACTTAATATTTAAATTGTCAGTAGTACAGAAATTGATTACATGGAACTTTCAATGAGGTATTTTCACATTATTCCAAAGCAAATTTATAAATGTATAAATGACTCATCAATTACTGTATTCAACCATCCAGACATGATTTAAACAAAAAATAGGACATAAAAATATACAACTTATTTCCAATGGGGTCCTTATAGTATAGTTTACTTTATGCATGCATGCATTAATGATGTTCATAGATATAAATAAACTGCGCATGCAACAAAAATAAATGGTTTACTGATATACCTGTAAAAAGGAAATGTTCATAGTTTAGAAAATATAACGACACAAATGTTGCCATTCTTTTCTTTTGGTTTATAAACAGCTATTTTGTCAATATTTTACCGCTAATGAACAATGGCGAGACTCGGGGTTGTCATAATTCAAAATATCGATTACATTTCGTGACAGGCGTTGCTTATCACACAATGGTTGTACCAAGATTCAATCTAACCATTACATGGTTGAGAACCCATCGCGATTATGTTTTTAAAAAAGTAGACTACATTTGAAAATTACGCTAGAACTTAGCACAATATATATAATATAAGGCGAGACGCGAAGCACATGCCAACTGAAACATGTGTTTTGAATTATAGTATATTTTCCACATACATTCTGAGGCACGGTTTTGGATTTTAAACTGAATTTGTAATATCACTGATACAGACAGGCGATAACCTTGCTTCGAATATGCGATTACACTGATTCAATTTGAAAAGGTAATATAACCTATCAATGATATCAACTTTTTAAAATAAATTATTAATATCATCAATTCGAATGCATTTGAATTAGTATCATGTATTAAAAAGAAATTACAATGTCACCTATTTGAATGAGTAATATTACGTATTGCAACCCATATAAAACGAATACATGATATCACCATTTATTCAAATCGGAAATCCCACTCAAAGTAGGTATACAAGTCGATCAAGTAATGTATACTCAGTTGCAATACTTTGAAACAACACACAGATAAAAGTCCAGACATTGTGCCTATAATCGTCGGGTAGGACGCCTGTCATAGGTGGAGGGACTATAATCCTTAGAAATACACACACACACACACACACACACACACACGCAATACTTTGAAAATGTTACTTTACACCCTATCCTCTTTATCAAGGACAGTCCCTTAATGATTCGACCTATTGAAAAACAAATGGCAACATGATATTGGCAATTGAATGATAAAAACGTTGGTACCAAACATAGCAATTCATTTTGGAATTTGTCAATTTAATTCTAAAAAAATTGTATACAATTAAATCTAAACAAAACTCAGAGTCCATTTTCTTTTGCAACTGAGTAACGCTATTAAAGAACACAGTCAACCAAAATACGCTTTGAAACAAGCAAAAAGTACAATGTTAATGAAACTAACCCGCCAAAGAACGGCAAAATTGCAATACAAAACCGTGTATTAAAACTCTATCCAGGTGTTTAGGTCATATAATAATGCAGATGTGCCGATTAAAAGTAACGGTTTATTAACGAGTTCTAAAACCCGTGATTGAGTATGCTTAAAATGAATTATGAGTTGGTAACACTTAATTCGACGATCGGTGTTTAGGCTGGCTGGTTAAAACCGTTATTGTTGTGTCTAAAGAGAATGTGTAAGTTATAAATATACATTGTCGTCCGTACGTTTAGAAACGGTGTATGTATATGTTGGAAAATGTGGCTGTTGTTGGCGGGATAGCTATTTTAATAAGCAAGGCATGTGACAACATCAACAGAGACGGGTTGACAATAGAGCTACCGCCTTGGAACGGTCAGTGCGCAAAAGGTCAAGAGGAGTTTAAACCAGTTTCTAGGGCGCACCAAACATCACGCTTAATCAATTGTCATCCTAATAAAAAGGGAAAGTGTAAATAATGAGATCCCCGCCAGGCTATATTCTCTAACAAACAAGGCAGGATTAATAGGCAATATAAGTATAACACATAAATGATCATGCATATATGAATATAAAAAAGCCTAGAAAAGCCACAATGCAAGTACTTAATGACTTGGCAGAAGCCAGAGCAACACGAGAAAAAAATTCAAGGGAACGACAAGACAAGATTTAAGACATACATCAAACGCTACCGTCCTTTGAGGATTTAGGAAGACGTCTTCATAGGGTCGCACAATCGAAGAGGAAAGCATAGTAGCGAATTGCAAATGGGTCAACCACTAAACATGCAGTGCGTTGCAAAATGATAGGATCATAACCTCTTTTGATAAACGTTTTAACAAGTTTAATGAAGACTGTACGAAAGTGATTATGACCAAGGATCATACAACGTTTGTAAATCATTTTGATAATGCTTTTCATCTGTATCACTATATCATCTTTCGGACAGATGATATCATTAATTCATTTTGATATCGATGTTTCATTTTAAAAACATTATATCACTTATTCGAATAAAAATAAGTCTAAAGGTCGAACAGGAAATGCAGCTTTCACAGAACACAGTAAACCAATGACAAACATGTTAGGCAATGTTAATAAAAAATAAAGACATAAGACGTCACAAACACAAAAAGAGTTGACAATATGGCTACCGCTTTGGAACGGTCAGTGGCCAAAACAGCCGCTGGGGGTTTAAACCAAGTTATACACTGTATCACTGGTTCGAATATGTGATATCGCTGAATCAGTTTACATACATGTACATGATTATATCACTGATTTGAATATGGATATCAGAGATTCAAAAATAATATTGATTGACATATTTGAATGTGTGTGTATACACATATAAACAACAATATAACCGACATAAATAACTTGCTTGTGTTTATTAAGAGTTTAAATAATATGCTTACGGGTTTGACACCCTTTTGATGTCGAATAAATTAGCATGTGTTTAAATCATACATTCTTGTCTTTCCAGCTAGGACTTCGTTTTGAGAAACATGTATTATTTATAAGAAGTTTACTAAATATGAGCCCACTCTAGCTGTAATTCATGTTAAAAGAGTAGTTCGTGAAAGTGAAAACCATGATTAAATGTAAGAAGAATAGGTTGATGAGTTCGGATTTGACAATTTGACATTTCTGTGTATAATTACGATTACTTATGTAATGTGTGCGCGTGTGTGTATGAGGGAGTTTATATTTCTTGAAACATGCTCTAAAATTAAATAAAAAGTCTGTTTTGTATGCATTATTATACACCAAAACATATTCTCATAACGTGGGAAAAAAATTCTACCCCTGCTATCACAGCATCTAGGAAACGTTAACATTATTATTATTATTATTATTATTATTATTATTATTGGGTGGAGTGGAAAACAATTAGGTACGTGTATGGTAAAATACGAAGTGTAGGTAACACAACTATGTTTTGTTTGGCATTAAGGTTGCACCTAGTCTAACATACATAGCAGTGTAGGTACATTGAAATTTAAAATTAATATAAAGATGTTCAATGGTGCAAAGCCACGAAGTATTATATCATTTGCGCGCACTAACATAATGTGACATACAATATATCTAAGACTTGAAAACCTTACCAAAGATCTTTCATTATTAAATTGTCAACATTGATTACTAAACAAATCACACATAAAGGTGCACCGCTTTGAAGCCTATAATTATTTAATTCTTAAAGGGACTGGAGGCGATCCGGACGTTTTATGTCAATCCAAATCCGAACAAAACCACCATTATATGTTTCTGTTTCATATTTAATAAGCATATGTACTAAAGTAGGCCACGTGACCCGTACGATTCAATTAATGTTAATATAATAGTTTGATCTGGAAAACTAGACGACTCCTCTATGTTTTGTTATATAAGTATACATATTAATTTATATGATGTTTTAAGATTCATAGAAATTATTGTTTTGTGATCGAAGTACGCTGTTTTAATTATATGTGAAAGTGTTAAATGTAAATCGATTTAAGCCAACCAGTTGGCCATATTGCCTACTGACCATACCAAGTCGTAACCCTGTCTTCACCACTCATTGTGTTGTTGTATGTTGTCGTTGTCATTGTATATTTAATATCTTCTTGTTTGTGATGTGGCTTCTACAGGTCTATTTTTCTCATTTTATCAATATAATCGCCGTTTAAATTAATATTTATGATTAAGCAAAACATACCATCTGATACCATCTGAGTCGTTGAGTTTTTCAAACCAAACTTTTTCACAAAATATAATATAAGCGGCTTATTTAATGCATGTGCACATTTCATATGAAACTAAAGCACACTATGTATGAGGATTTTCACTTGTAGTTGTATTAACACCAATTATTTACCAAGATCGCCTACAGTTAAACTGTTATCTGTAACATCAAATAGCGTATTGTCATACAGTTTTACCAAACAAGAATCAAGGGAAAGTTAGAAGGAGGAGACAGCAAAATAATACTCTAATTTAATAACACATACACCCATATTTATTTATTAGATTAAAATCAAATATGCTCCCCTGCAAAGAGAAGACCTTCGCCTCTCACCGCTGCGGTTCCGAATCCCACTGGGAACTCGACTTGTAAATGAGGAAGTGTCGATTCTTACGGAGGTGTACATTACTGGTTCTATCCATGAAAAGTGGGTGGTCTGCCTCCACCACACAAACAAATCGACTGTCATATATAACCTTGCGTCTGTTGAAAATGACGTAAAACACCATACAAACAAACAAAACAAAGAGAAAACTCAATCTTTCACAATGGAATAACGTACATCACATATCTGAATATCTTGTTTGTTATGAAAATATTTTATTTTTCAATTTTCACAATTGCAGTTACGTTTTCTAAATACATGTTTACAGAATATTAATCAAAAACACATGTTTTATTTATGTGTGATTCTCTCGAAAAATAAATGTATTATATATATAAAGGATGTTATTAAACGAAACGAAAATGAAATCGTTTAAAAATTTACATTGCATTTGTATATGCGATTAAAAGGTTTTGTACTTCTGTCCAAAAAAAGGCTTAAACCTACTGATGACGAGGTATATATACTGAACCAAACAGCTAACGCACACCAGTAGACAATACCTTTAATGTATGAACTTATTATATGCCGACTGATACCGTTGGAGACAGGTGATTTGAATGATTTTTTTAAATTTACATTCGTTATTGACAAGATATTTGTCTCGTTCAGAATGAAATTTGTTTTGATGTATTGATTGTTATTATTGAGATATTAAAAGTATTGTCTACTGGTGCGTTAGCTGCTTGGTTCAGTATATATATCTATATATATATTTAACTTGTATATCTTGAGAATCCAAAGTCAAAGACACAATATAAACGTCTATAACCAGCCAGGCCAAACCCAAAACTGATGCATTTACTTAAGAGTTACAAACTCATACTTCATTTTACGCATATTCAATCACGGGTATGTTAATTGAATTGAATTGAATGTTGTTTAAATGCTCATCAACACAGTATAGGTTATTTAGAGCCGCCCCAGAGAGACGGGAAGGATACATAGGAATCCGGGAACCGAGCCCTACTCTTATTATCGAATAGATTCCTATGGTTCTTTAGCGAGCTCGATACACGGGACCGCCCGGTTAACTTCCCCATCCGACGGACGAGTTAAGAACCCGTGTGTAAGGGTGAAGCGATTGGTCATATCAATAGAACAGTAGGGACAACCCTCCAAGGAACAATCAGAAAGTAAAATATTTACACATTTATTAACAACATGAATATTGTATTACAAATCAAATGAATGATAGATGATGATAATATGATGAAAGATAATTAAAGTTTCATTCGACTGTAGATGTTACCACATGAGCTTAGTTATTTCTATGTCACTGAAGATCAATCTTTTGATTGCTTAGATTCATCCTTATATTTCGGTTGCTGAAAAAGTTCGTCTCAGCGTTTCCGCGATTACCTATTCAATGTTATTAACACTGAAGACTAAGGTCGTTAACTCATAATAGTAGATAGCCAACACGTATGCCAACACGTATACTCCTCCGTCGATGGCATTCAGTTGACCCGGTGACCTGCTTCCGGTTGTCATATGGTCCCGCTCATCCGTGGCGGTGACTAATATATGTAGCGCCGTTACAACTCGCTGAAGGCTGCCAGAGATATGACGTCGCCCAGCATGGCGAGTGTGGGGTCCACCTCCTATGATGGCGGTCCTCACTGCGACCCCGGAGTCCCGGTTACGCTCTCAATGACTGGACGTAAGGGCACTCTGCACAAAACGGCCAGCTGCCGTGTGATGCTGATTCCAACGACCAACCCGCCGGTCTGCTAAGTAATGTCGTGTGTGCCCGCTTTCCAGAACTCCCTCGAGATTAAATACTTACGTCTCTCTCAATCACATGATATCAGGTGACACTCACGCTCCATACCTTCCCCGGGTAAATAGAGGAAAATATGAATACTGACTTATCATGCATTAATTTAATGTTCTTAAGTTTGGCCCTGTCTAATGATCGATAGTGGAGCGCTGTGGTCTAGTGGTAGAGCGTTAGTACCATGATCGAAAAGGCGCGGTTTCGATGCCCGCCATTACCATATGTGTTGTGTCCCTGAGCAAGATACTTTATCTGTATTTGCTTAATACTGGTTCTACCCAGGAAGACATTGAGAGTGATTCAAATAAGTTCATAGAGCTTTCGTTACAATCGATGTAAAATAAATAAGTTTAAACTAAGGGTCGATATGAGTTTTTACCAATAAAAATAAAGTGTAACTCCCTTAATGCTTAGTCAATTTTAATGAAACAAAAACAAAATTAACTTGCTTTTGACTCACTAACATGAATCTGTTACAATATAATTTTTCTAAGATATGCATCCATGAGAATTTACGCTCGAGGTAAATATGCTGTAAAATTTCCCATTTAAAATCAAGGCAAATGAGGCCACAACGAAATTCTACAATATAATAAAAAGAACATGTCTTCATTTTGTTACACCGTGACAAATAATGTATTTTTAATCGGCACATATGCATTATTATGTTACCTGGACACAGATAGAGTTTTGATAAACGTTAAGTACTGTAACGATTATTGTAATTGTGCCGTTATTTGGTGGACTAGTTTCTTTAAACAAAAATGTGTTTGTTGGGGGAACTCTCATTATAGCTTTATACTGGAAAGTTCTAAGTTTAGTGTCAATTTAGCATTCAAATATTTCAGATAAACACGTGTCCAGTTAAGAGTCGTAAATATGTATGTTTAATACCGAGATCCTTCTGAATACGTCTAATTTGCCTATTTTATATAACTTTATTTGTATTTTTTTTTTTTATGTCTTTCTTTTAACAATGTTTGATCAATATAAATATTGCTTCCTATTTCTGTTTAAATAACTTTCCTCCATATCTTTGGCATGCTTTGTATGATTTTATAATATTGAAGAAACTCAGAGTTACTTAGATTGAAAACCTCTTTTAAATGATCAAATGTATAGAATGTTTTGTACCATATAATTTGTCTCGACTATTGTTTCATGTTCTCCCTAAAATGTATTATTGACCATGATTTAATTTGGGATAAAAACTGTAAGTTAAAGACATATTTCGGGCCTATCGTATTTGGGGTGGGGGGGAGGGGGGGGGGGAGAGAATTTCTATAGGTAACTGTAAATCACTGTTAGCCATACAACTTCATGAGCAAAGTGTGATATTCAAATTTTCTTCAGATTATGAGGCCCACCCAATAAAGCATTTGTGACCAGTACACATAATAACACATTAAAGAATGTTGTTTATTTATTGTGTTGTGCTCTGATTTTTGATCTAAAAACAACTAAGAAATACCGGATAAGTTTTGGATTCAAAAGCTAAATTATGAACATATATTTTTTCATTAAAGTAAATTACAAAGCGTTGTTAAGCTATTCTTACCCTCAATATAGCAATGCTATACAAATAAAATAAAACTAAGAGCGGGCCTCAATTTATATACCTGAGTTGATCAGCCATGAAGCATGCTGGCTGTAAATATTCAAGGTTCCCATGCTTTTTCAATGACCAAGTAGCGTTGGGAAATGTGTCTTTAAGAGTCATTGTTTTTTCTCCAATCGTATTAAAATTCATTACGGGGTCCGAGTATTAACTTTCATATCCCATCCAACTCCTTTTCCAAGAAGCGAAAACGGGGTTGGCTGTGGTATGAATAAAACTTTAATTTCGGCTTAAAAGGTTTGCATATTGTAAACATAAAACATTAAATAGGTCTTTTTTAAACAGATTATTGCATTTTCTTCAGTACAAAAAGTTTTTAAAAACGTTATATTGTTGACATATCCGTTCTGAAATCCTGCTTATATAAGCTTTCCCACGGACCACGTAATGTGATTTCAAACAATGTTTTACCTCCATAGTTATTAATTTCTTTCATTAAATTGCCTTACACTACCCGGTACCGTGATTATTAGGATCTGAAGGTCTAGATTTTGTTTTAATCCAACCTACTTTTATTGAATTTATAAACAGGTTTATATAAATCGTTTTAACCTCGTATTTTCATAATTCTGAATTGCTGTGTTCTGTTTATTTTATCGGCTTTACCTTCCAACAATAATTGTTTTATATTCGGTTAATGCAAACTTCATTTGGCATCCCTAAAACTGTAAGAGGATACATGAGCATGGGTAGTGCAAATGTTTTGATAACGATTATTTTTCTCATAAACTATGTTTCTTCCAACCATCTAAACAATGGCAAAACTCATTTATCTTTGGTATAGGATTTTTCTCGTGGTATTTTGTTCTATCATTTGTAAAAACAATTCCAGTGCTGTTGCTTTATTGTTTGACCAAATAAAGTATTTATCTTTACACTAGTTTTCATTTGTATCTAGAAGTATCGATTTATTTATGTTTAACTGAGAGTTTATTTATTTTTTAAATTATTCATCTTTCTAGAGCTTGTACTCGAGTTGAGGATTTTAACATTCGTAACCTCTGTATGACTAAAAAGCTACGCCAGAAGGCTAAACGCTTCCGTAAACTTAAAACAAACTTTGCTAACTAAAAGATTTAATTAACTATCGCATAGTTGCTTAACGTATACCAGCAACATGCGGCGTACCAATTTGTATTTAATAAATTAATTAAGTCTACCGTTTAGACTTGCTGTGTTAACAAGCAATTCGTAATAAGCGAAGTGTATAATAGACCTGCTGTGTTAACAAGCAATTCGTAATAAGCGCAGTGTATAATAGACCTGCTGTGTTTACAAGAAATAAATAATAAATGACGTGTATACTAGATCTGCCTGTGTTAACAAGCGATAAACAATTAATGCAGTGTAAACTATACCTGCTGTGTTAATAAGCAATAAATAATAAACGAAATGTATAATATACCTGCTGTGTTAACAAGCAATAAATAATAAATGAAATGTATGATAGACCTGCCTGTGTTAACAAGCAATAAACAATAAATGCAGTGTGCACTATACATCCTGTGTTAACAAGCAATACATAGTAAATGCAGTGTATAATATACCTACTGTGTAAACGGGCAATACATAATAAATAAAGTGTATAATAGACCTGCTGTATTAACAAGCAATACATAATAAATGCAGTGTATAATATACCTACTGTGTTAACAAGCAATAAACAATAAATGAAGTGTATATTAGACCTGGTACGTAAACAATCAATAAACAATAAATGAAGTGTATATTAGACCTATTAACAACCAATAAACAATAAATGAAGTGTATATTAGACCTAGTACGTTAACAAGCAATAAACAATAAATGAAGTGTATATTAGACCTGGTGTGTTAACAAACAATAAACAATAAATGAGACGTATATTAGACCTAGTGTGTTAACAAGCAATAAATAATAAATGAAGTGTGTAATCAACCTACTGTGTTAACAAGCAATAAATACTAAATTAGGTGTATAATAGATATGCTATGTTAACATGAAGTGTATAACAGACCTGCTGTGTTAACAGACAATACATAATAAATGAAGTGTATAATAGACCTGTTGTGTTAACAAGCAAAGCAAAACACAATAAATGAAGCGTATAACATACCTGCTGTGTTAACAAGCAATCAATAATAAATGAAGTGTAAAACATACCTGCTGTGTTAACAGGTAATATATAATAAATGAAGTGTATGATAGACCTGCTATGAACAAGCAATAATTAATAAATTAAGTGTGTAATAGACCTGCTATGTTAACAAACGATAAACTTTAAATTAAGTGTAAAATAGACCTACTGTATTAACAAGCAATACATAATAACTGAAGTGTATAATAGATCTGCCTTTGTATAATAACTGAAGTGTATAATAGATATGCTGTGTTAACAAACGATAAACAATAAATGAGGTGTATAATAGACATGCTGCGTTAACAAACGATACACAATAAATGAAGTGTATAATAGACATGCTGTGTTAACACGCAATACATAATAAATGAAATGTTAAGACCCGCCCACCAGATTGTGTGAAAGCATTTCCTTAGAAACTAAACTAAACGCAAACTCGTAACGTTGAACATAATATTTATGGGAAAACAACCGTACACTCAACTAATAAATTGATAATACAGAGTTTCGCCACCCAGTTAGGTTTACTGTACTATTTGATATGCGCTTTTATGCCCTACTTTATACTCCCGTTTTAAATATGTACAACTGCTTGCAAGACATAAATATAAATGGTATTATGTACTTTAAATAGACCAGAGCTGTTAAAAATGTTAACACAGATTGTCAAAATTGCCTACGCAGTTTGTAAACATGTATTATATTTTATGAAGTATTTCGGGTCTTATTACAAATCTAATTGCAAAAGAACTCTTTATTTGTCTTGTTTTGTCGATACCCAGTCATTCGTACAAATATAAATGTTATTGAATCTGTATGGTGAGATATTACCTGAAACGAGTTTAATTTGGCAAACGACGACGAGCTAGATCACATATGCGATCAGGGCTATACAAAATAATATTAAAGGGACACACGGCAATCTCGAAGTTTTTATCGAACATTAAAATTAGCATCTCGATGTATTAATCTGATATAATTTCTATTTGTTAACTGCTTGCATACAATTAATTAAAATGTAGAAATTAAATAAGAAAATAATTAGCATGACCGTATATAATGTTTTAATGTCAACGGTGAGAACCCGATATTATATCGTAATAACATATTATGTGAAGGTATAGTTTAGTCAGTATTCATCCGAGTGGTTTTGACGTTGTACTGTATAGAGAAGTATTCGTATTTTTTATCAGTTTATTGAAAGACTTAATGACTTTATTTGATGAGTAAATATTGACTGTGATTGAATAAAATACCCGCATGTGGCGTATTGACAAAAGGGGCGTATTTGACCTGATATGCATATATAGGCCCGATAAACTAGAAGGAGGGGTGGATGCGGGGCGGGGCGGGGCCCGGGGATGTTCCCCCTTCGTTTTTATTTGAAATTTGGCGTATATCTGACGGATTTCAAATCCAACGTGCTATCAACTAGACCACACTAGCCCTCTTGAAGAGTACGAATTCCTCGCCGATGTTGTTGACTTTATGCTAAGTTTGAACTGATCTAATTTTAATAGTTTTTATTCGCCATTCTAAGTGTGATACATTTTACTTAATTATATTTGTACTAAATGTGTATGCTTTTATAGATATTAGTTATACATATAGAGGATCTTAAACGAGTTCACCTTTCATATAAGATTTATGAAACTCGTTATGAATTATTTTAATTTTAACGAGCCTTTTGGCGAGTTAAAATTAAAAATAATTCATAACGAGTTTCATAAATCTTAAATGGAATGGGAACGAGTTTAAGATCTTTTTTATATCATAACATTGCAATCAAATTAGTAAAAAAATAATTCAGATGGACATAGAACCGCCACGAAGTCAGACACATTTTAGCGCCAAAACGTCATAAATATGTGACATCGTGACGTCGCGTCTCACACATAATGTTGCGTATAAAAGAGTTCTTGTTTTACCTCTTTACAAAATAGCAGTTTACGCCAATTTTTTAACAAATCAACAACAATGTTTTGTATAACGTGCGTTATTTTTATAAGCTGTCACAAATAATAAGATTATGACTCAGATCTGGGTGAATTTGTAATAAATAAAATAGTTTCAGTTAATAAACTTGCGTAGTGTTACAGGGTTTACTCAACCAATCAAAATCGTTCCAGGTTGTATTACACGTGTGTCATAAATAAGTCTACCCAATGCTCAGTACATGAAAAATGCTTATTAATAAATGCAGACAATTCTCAAGTTTTTGCGTCTGTGTGATCAAGATCACCTGGTAACAGTGTATAGTTCAATATGTTACCTTTAACATGTAAAATAATGTGGACCAAATAAAAACTATATCTGTATTTAATTCTTCACTTTACCTTAAGACTACAGGTAGGCCTATGTGAGTTGAACTAAATCTCCACAAACTAACATATTATTAAAAATCGTCCACATATAACGCATGCGTTACAATTTTTTTTTAAAATATATTGTGTGATAATAGTTGTATTGCATGTCACAGGATGACCTTAGTGGTTGGGCTAACTCAGGAAAGAATCAATGACGGTGAATGCATTTACATAAGTTTAATGCAACTTTTAAAATATGTTTAATATATATACAATTATCAAAAAAAAACAAGCGAATACACAAATGAACTATGAAAAGAATGTTCTCCTGAACGTTTAAGACGTTCTTAGTATTGTTATAAATACTGAATGTCTAAGACACGAAAGTGTTGTTAAAGCTATAACAATGTTGATCTAGCGCGATAACAGTGATGCGCGAGAGCTCATGAAGATGATGATGCGCGAATTCAATGGATGATTGTCATCAAATGCCTTCTGTAAGGGTTGATGACGCGATGCAATGATAGTTAATCTCCACTGAGATTGTGAATGATATTCCTCCAGTGAGGACTGGTAACGGGCCCACCTTGTGTCCCGGGGGTTGTCGTTAGTAAAACCTGGCTGCGCAGGTACGGGGACCGTCTCCACCGCTTGTAAACGTTATTCGTGGAAGCTTAGCTCCACTCCTGGATATCCAAACCTAGATGGCTTACTCCAACCCTGGATGGCTTATATCCTGGATGGCTTAGGCACATGTTGCCTATGAATTTTGCCGTCCAATCTCTGTTTCAACAAAGTACTATCGATGATCCCGGCGAGAGCTAGAAGACAATGGGTTTTATAGCAAACATTACGCCCAAATCATTATTTCCCCCGTTCAGTCCGTGACAAACGTGGCTAAATCTACAGTATTGAATCTACACGAGAGGCCCCTTATACAATTTTGCCGTTTAAGGAAAATATACCTATACGTTTACATGCATTAGCACAAAACTAAACTTATGACACGGCCTCTCTGGCGGCCACTTAAAATGTGCACGCTTTTACGTGTTACATGAATAGATCATGAATATTGTGAAATTGTTTCAACTCGAACAATAGATTTTGGGTGTAACCGATACAAGAGCTATATACGACCAGTACGCTCTACCCGTGACATTTTGTGACAACATCTCCCCACTTAAAGAAAGTGCTACACTTTTAAAATTCAACAAAATGATAATTAATATTTACACGTTAAGAAACTATTAATTCTTCTGAGCAAACGAGCGAAAAAACGTACAAGCTGATCGCTCAATCGCTTGAGTATGTTAACTATTACCACTGCAGTTATAACCTAACTATAATATGTAATTACAATTTCAATACTATTCTACAATTGTACACTACCCTGTCGTAACATATACTACTATTGTACAATACACTGCAATACACTATTGTATTAAACCGGTCATTATGTGCGGCGACTTAAATAGTCTGCCCCAATATTGTCCTTTCCTCGGATCGCTTTAATTTTCATCCGGTAAGGCTGCAGAGTCAGTGCCCACCCCGATATCGGAGGCATCCGTTCTGAGGATAAACTCCTGGTCAAGTTCAGGTAATTTTAGTATTGGGGTTTTGACCAGACTCCCCTTTAAAGAGACAAACGCTCGCTCCTGGCTTTCCCCCCAAGTTATCCTATTGGGTTGACCTTTCTTTGTCAAGTCTGACAAAGGTGCAGCTATAGCCGAAAAGTTTGGAATAAACTTCCTGTAAAATCCCGCCAACCCTAAAAATGACCTAACTTGTTTCTTTGTCTCGGGTCTTGGTGCTTCCTGAATTGCCTTAACCTTGTCGGGGTTGGGTTTCAATTTCTGGTCCCTCCCGACAACATGACCCAGACACTCTATATCTGCGTAACCTATGTGACACTTGCTAGGTTTTGCAGTCAGTTTAAACCGGCGTAGCCGTTCCAACAGATTACGTAGAGCCTTAATATGGTCTTCAAATGTTGTTGTAAACACCAGGATGTCATCTACAAAACTGTCTGTGTTGGTCAAATCCTTCAGGACTTTCCTCATTAACCTACAGAATGTTGCTGGGGCGTTTACGAGACCAAAGGGCATGACCTTGAACTTAAAAAGTCCTTGCGAAGTTTCGAAGGAGGTCATCTCTTTAGCTCGGTCTGAAAGTGGGACTTGCCAATAACCTTTACTGAGGTCTAACTTGGAGAAATACGAATATCCCGCAAGTTTAGAGAATACCTCCTCAATATTAGGCATTGGCTCTGCATCAAAGATTGTACGTTTATTGAGCTGCCTAAAATCGATGCAGAATCGAATTGACCCATCTTTCTTCTTAATAAGTACGACTGGGGATGAAAATGGGGCGTTTGAAGGTTCGATGACACCCAATTTCAACATGTCTTTCACCTCCTCATCAACAATTGATCGGGAGTGAAATGGAATGGGATACCCCTTAATTCTAATTGGTTCCTCTGATGTGAGTACAATATCATGTTGCACTCCATCTGTCTGCCCCGGGTTTTCGGACAAGACATCACTGAACTCCGAGAGTAAACTACCCATCTCTCGTTGCTGCTCTACACTAAGCATGCCCGATATGTCTACATCGGCTGCTCTCTCCCTACCTAAACTAGTGGGAAAATACATGGGACTAGTGTCCTCACTACTGTCTTCCTCACTATCCTCAATAACTGCAACATTAACTACGGTTAACACCCCTTGTTGCACATTATCGGTTCTACTGATATACTCTTTCAGCATATTCGCATGAAAGGTCTTTAACTTTCCGTTTATCTCGATACGGTAATCCATAGTGTTCACTATCCCTCTAACGTAAAACGGACCTTTCCATTGTAATAACAACTTGTTATTGTCGGTCGGGAGTAACAGTAACAACTGGTCATCTATTTTAAACTTCCTAGCTCTAGCTTTCTGGTCATAGTACCGTTTATACTTGGTACTTGCCTTAACTAACTGACTTTGAGCTATCTTACAAGTCTCCTCTAGTTTCTCCTTCAGATCTAAAACATACTGATATGTAGTCTTAACCTCATCACTATCTACTTCACCTGCCCACATCTCTCTAAGAATCCTCATGGGACCTCTAACTGATCTACCGTACAATAACTCAAACGGAGAAAATCCTAAACTCTCTTGTGGAACCTCTCTAAATGCAAACAATAAAGCATTGAGATACTTGTCCCAATCTTTGGGTCTCTCTGTACACATACGCCGTAACATTTGCTTTAACGTCCCGTTAAATCGTTCGACTAACCCGTTACACATAGGGTGATATGGTGTTGTCATGATTTGACGCAAAGACAATAACCTGCTTACTTCAGCCATAAGTTCTGACGTAAACTGTGACCCACAATCAGTCAGCATTTCCTCTGGTACACCTAGCCTACTGAACATATCAACTAATGCCTCAGCTACTCTCTCAGTTTCAATTGAGGGCAATGCTACTGCCTCCGGATACCTAGTTGCATAGTCTACCATGGTTAAAATGTACCTATTTTTTCTATCCGACACTGGAAAAATTGGTCCAACTATGTCTACGGCTACCCGCTTAAATGGTGTATCTATCAGTGGCATCTGACCTAAATGTACTTTGGTCACTCGACCTTTTGGTACTGTCCTTTGGCATACATCGCAGGACCTACAATACCTAGTTACATCTCCACTAACGCCTGGCCAATAAAATTCTGCCAATACTCTATCTGACGTTTTCTTTACGCCTAAATGACCTCCCATAATCGACTCATGAGCTACCTTAAGCACTGTCGTTCTATACTGGGTAGGTACCACTAATTGGTGAAACTGTCTACTACCACTATCTTCAAATTCTCTGTACAATAACCTATTCTTTTGTACAAACTTACAACTACCGGACCCTTTACACTTCTTCACTACACCATCCTTGGCCTTCACTTTACAAGGACCTAATGACTCGTCTTGAGTTTGTGCTTCTATAAACTCCGCTTTAGATATGTCACCTACGGCTGCAGGAACCTTTAATTTTCTATAAGCCTGAGCTTGCTTCTGAACCTGCGCTCTAGTCTCTACGGCATTACTTATGCTACTTCTAAAATCGGACATTACCGGAAGTGCTGAACCATCTATGTTCCCTATCGTTAAATCATACATCGGGTCGTCCATACATAGTGCCTCTGTAGTCCCTTTAAAGAAAGGTGTATCTACATCTATTCTCGCTATTGGCACGTGCTCTACCGACTTATTTAACAACATACACGGTGACTGTTTACCTACCAACTGGTCATCCGTAACTAAACTACGCCTAACTACCACACCTGTACAACCTGTATCCCTCATTACAATTACGTCCGTGCCATTCACTCTACCATCTGCCGTTGGAAGATTTGCATACGGAAAGAGACATGTTCCGATCTTCGCCATTACACCACCCGCTTTAACACAACAGCTACTACTCTCGGTTTTAATACCCGGACTATTACTACCTCTGCCTCTACCTCTACCTCGGTTTTAACCACCTCTACCTCTACCGAAATTCAATGGGTTGTTAAAACCTTGGTTCTGATTCCCTACATTGTTGTCCACTCTACTATTGTCACTAAAGTCGTCTACGACAGCAGACACTTTCACCGCTTTCCTACACTCATGTGAAGCATGATTCCCATTACAGTGACGACAACGAATAAAAGGTCTACCTATGTTACCACTATTGCTACCTCCTCTAGAACCCATCGAACTACCTCCACCTCTATAGGTTCCACTCTGGCCTTTCTGTTTATGATCGTCCCCTTGCCTATCTCTAAAAGTTCTGTCTTTCGACACTACATTATGAGCTCCGCCTCTAGCCTCGGCAAACTGATCTGCTTGAGTTGCCATTTCATCTACACTAGTTAGTTTTCTTTCTTTAAGAAATAAGAACAGATCTCTACTACAAACATTGAATAGCTGGTCCCGCAACAAGAAATCTATGAGGCCCTGATAAGTCTGCGCTACCTTTCCTAACTCTAACCACCTATCTAAGTAATTTCTAGATCTACTAATGAACTGAATAAATGACTCGCCTTTCTCAGGCAAGCAAGCTCTAAACCGCTTTCTAAAACCTTCTTCAGTTAGCTCAAATCTCTTTAAAAGAGCATCCTTTAACTTGTCATAGTCAAGAGCATCTAAACTAGGTAATCTAGAAAATACATCTAAGGCCTTGCCTCTCAATAACGCACTTAAATGAACTGCCCACTTATCTTTGGTCCATTCCTGTAACTCAGCATAACGCTCGAACCGTAACAAGTAACTGTCCATGTTATCTTTGTCAGCATCAAAGTATGGTAACTTCGAACCTTTTAACTTCCCAGAATAACTATCTTTCCCTTCAGTTTTACTTTCCTTACTATGTGTCTTAGCTGCTTCCAACTCTAAAGCTAACTTATGATCAAACTCTTTTTGCTCCCTTTCCATTATCATCTTAGCCTTAGCTAGTCTACCATCTGTTTCGAACCTCTCATGTTCTAACTCTTGCTTCTCCCTTACTATTCTACTTTCATCATCTCGCTTCTCTTTAGCTAACCTGCCTTCTAATTCTAGCTTCTCTTTATCAGCATCTATCTTCTCTTTAGCTAATCTACTTTCTAATTCTAGCTTATCTTTAACTAGTCTACCTTCTACTTCTAACCTATCTTTCTCAGCATCTAGCTTCTCTTTAGCTAGTCTACTTTCGAATTCTAACCTATCTTTCTCTTCATCCCTTTCCCGCTTTGCTAATTCTCTTTCCTTAAGTCTAAATTCCCTTTCCCTAGCCTGTTCGTCTTTAACAAAGGTTCTAAGCTCCTCTCCAGCATACCCTAACTCCTTACCCATTTCCGTAAGATCCTTTATGGACGTCATGTCTATAGACATTGTGAACTACACACTACAATAATTACAATACACACGTCACTAATAATTCTACTCAACTAACTACTAATGGTAAGTCACTGTGTCCTCAGTAAATACCTGGGCATCATCATAGGACAAGTTACATACACATTTGTACTAGCGCTAACTACTAACGGTTATGTATAGATAGTATCTAGCTTCCACAAAACATATACACTACAAAAATTATCTATATTTGATATTGGACATAAACCTTAAACAATCATCGAAATGTGTATAACATGTACATGTATATTTACTTCTCCCATCAATATAAGTATACTCGAGTGTCACAACATGAGTAGAACGTCTTGTTCGCCAACCTAATTGGATACTATGTGTATATCAAGGGAGGTAAAACAAACACCCAAATTATTGAGCAAAAGTGCCTCAGACCCACTCGTGTAGACCACTGCGACCTCGCGCCAAGGAAAGAACGGACAAAACAACAGTTTGGACTCACCCTACCCTTGTCGTGTCTTGACTTGTCTTCCAAGCTGTGGCCGTGATCGTCGACAGTCGCCTTGATGGATCAGAGGGTGGTACACAATTCTAAAATAATAAGTAGAGATTTAGTATATCATCATAAAGATCACTTATTGATTCTTTCCCTCCGTAGTCGCCCAAAATCCCACTACTCTGAAAACCAGTTGTCACAGGATGACCTTAGTGGTTGGGCTAACTCAGGAAAGAATCAATGACGGTGAATGCATTTACATAAGTTTAATGCAACTTTTAAAATATGTTTAATATATATACAATTATCTAAAAAAAACAAGCGAATACACAAATGAACTATGAAAAGAATGTTCTCCTGAACGTTTAAGACGTTCTTAGTATTGTTATAAATACTGAATGTCTAAGACACGAAAGTGTTGTTAAAGCTATAACAATGTTGATCTAGCGCGATAACAGTGATGCGCGAGAGCTCATGAAGATGATGATGCGCGAATTCAATGGATGATTGTCATCAAATGCCTTCTGTAAGGGTTGATGACGCGATGCAATGATAGTTAATCTCCACTGAGATTGTGAATGATATTCCTCCAGTGAGGACTGGTAACGGGCCCACCTTGTGTCCCGGGGGTTGTCGTTAGTAAAACCTGGCTGCGCAGGTACGGGGACCGTCTCCACCGCTTGTAAACGTTATTCGTGGAAGCTTAGCTCCACTCCTGGATATCCAAAACTAGATGGCTTACTCCAACCCTGGATGGCTTATATCCTGGATGGCTTAGGCACATGTTGCCTATGAATTTTGCCGTCCAATCTCTGTTTCAACAAAGTACTATCGATGATCCCGGCGAGAGCTAGAAGACAATGGGTTTTATAGCAAACATTACGCCCAAATCATTATTTCCCCCGTTCAGTCCGTGACAAACGTGGCTAAATCTACAGTATTGAATCTACACGAGAGGCCCCTTATACAATTTTGCCGTTTAAGGAAAATATACCTATACGTTTACATGCATTAGCACAAAACTAAACTTATGACACGGCCTCTCTGGCGGCCACTTAAAATGTGCACGCTTTTACGTGTTACATGAATAGATCATGAATATTGTGAAATTGTTTCAACTCGAACAATAGATTTTGGGTGTAACCGATACAAGAGCTATATACGACCAGTACGCTCTACCCGTGACATTTTGTGACATTGCATATATGACGAAAACAAGCAAGGTTTTACGCAAGCGTAAAATAGCTGCCGAGAGACAAGAAGTTAACATAATAATATATCAAGTATATCGGGGCCATTTCTCTACCTCGGGAGATATTTCCCGTATCTCAAAAAAACTCTATATATCGACCGAACCTAAAAGGCAACAATTATTTTATTATTAAATCAAATTATTCATGGAATTTAGAATTTTTGAAATTTTGAATTTTTGAAATTTTGAAATTTTGAAATTTTAAATTTTTGAATTTTTGAATTTTGAAATTCTGAATTTTGAATTTTTGAATTCTGAATTTTGAATTTTTGAATTTTGAATTTTGAATTATGAAATTTTGAATTTTGAAATTTTGAATTTTGAATATATTTTGAATTTTGAATATTCATGGAAATTGAATTTTTCATACTTATTTTTCACAGGTCAATATACAAAAGTCAATATACGTTTTTCAGGTTAATATACCTTTTTATTTTTAATCATGTGATCAACATTTAACCAATTGTATTCATTGAAAAAGGAAAGGGAAATCAACAGGCTTGAATCCTACCTTCCTGAGGCTTCTGAATGCATACATATAATAGTAATGATTTCAGTAGACTGGTTTACGAAAACGTCATTTCAGCAAGTGAAATGGTAACCTTTCAACATTACAAAATATGTGTTTATACCATTCAAGTTTTTCAGACGAGTTCTCTAGGAATTCAAGTTGTAAAGCATGTTTATAGCTGAAAAAATCAAAGTAATTATTCATTACTACCTTACCATGTGCAATTACTAAAGCTATATAAGAGTCGCTGCCGGAACAAAAAGTGTCTCTCTGTCTGTCATATTCGACATTGTGTGTAAAGTTTAATTCTATTCCATTGATCTGATAGCGTAAGTTAGGCCTTGAGTCAAGACCCAACATTTTCGATATTGTTACCAACTCGAGGGACAAATTTTACCATCACTTTTTGAAAAGAACAATGTATATAGATTACGTTTTTCCATGATCGTAATCTGTAGCCTATATTTAAAAAAAAAGAACATTAATAGGTTATCATTGTAGCGCTTTCATATAAGTTTTTGATGTTAATTTTTGAATGTCATGCTTGTGTGAATAATAATTGGGCTACTTTTTAAAGATGCAATTCATTTAGTTATATAAAGAGTAAACAAGCTCTGTTTACCGTCGAATTCTGTTTAAAATCACTATTTTTCTTCAAATTAGAAGTCAATTTACCCCACCCACTATTGACACATTTGTATGCGTTTAGTTTAGTCAATATGTTTAACATTATATGTGTAAACTTGTAAGAATCATTAATTTCAACCTTTCTACGATGATTTAAATACTAATATAATATGAATAAGGGATTGTTATGATAGATTAATACAATTAGTCACTGAGCCATGTTCATGGCATTGCATATATTTGTTCAGTAAGCCTGATAAGTCGAGACACATGCCAAACTGGAAGTGTAACCCTTCTTCAAAGTTAACATAAGCATAAACATGTTCTGATATACACATATATTGCACAGTTTAACGTTTTTTATAACGTTATAATCTATATATATTTAGGTATATGCGTTATGCCCATACTTATTGTGATTAAACATTTGGATAATGTATTGGAATTAAACATAGCAAACTGCAGCACAAAATCTTTTTACACCTCTATTTTAACGCTTTTTAATTATAATTTATGTATATTTTAAGGATTTTAACACCTGAATTACCCCACCCAAATACATCGCAATGAAGAATTCTGCATATGAAATGTAATAATAGTATATATATATATGCATTTGCACGAACCACTTTTGTGTTATTAAACAAAAAATCGACGAAGAAGAATAGAATTGAACTTGGGTTTTACGGCGCACCAACACAAACAGATTATATGGCGCCAACAGTTATGAACATTCCAGACTCACTCTCCATGTACATCTAGATAAAAAAAAAATACGCAAAATGTGCCTAGAACCTTCTCACTTGCAGAACTGCAGAGTTGCTGCAAATTCTATAGTAAAAACTTCATTTTTCGCTGGAGCCGCGATCATTGTTTTCTGCCATCACTGAAGAAGCACCTGAAACGAAAGACCTTTAATGAATATGACAAAAATGACAAAATGAACCAGAATTCGGGAGAATTTTACCCCTATGCCCGGATAAGTAATGGTCCTATTCTTGCCCGTGCACCACACGGCATCGACAAAAAAAAATCTCTAGGTTGATACCCAGATAACTGTACTAATTACTTCGTTACAATATCACCTGCTATATATATTATATTAATATAGGTTGTGATGTTCTCTGTACTTGAATTAACCTAGGATCAACCCTACTTTTGCGCACGCAATTGCAAGCGGAAGTGGAATGACTATTACCTAAAAAAGAAGGTGTATTGCCAATAAAGAGAGAGAGAGGGAACGATACATAGGAATTTAGGAACCTGCCCTATTATCTAATAGTCCTATGTTTCGAGATGGGAGAAAAAAAGCGATACACGGGAACGGCTGGTTTACGTCCGCATCCGACGGACGAGAGTCATGGAAAGTGTCTTGCTCAAGAACATATTGACAAAATTCACTGAGCCGGTGTTGAACCGGGGTTCTCTGGAATTCACGTCCCTCATGCTATTCGTTGCATTAAGAGGCTGTAAGCGCTCAAGCAGGATGACTGCATTAAAATACATATAACTAAAATGTTAATCCGTCATTAAGGTTATACTCAAGAAGCTGGGTTCACACTAGTAAGTTAGCATCAACTTCATGTATGTCGAGTTGCAATATGCCTTCAAGCCTTATATATGCCCAACTCATTGCTGTTTTGATAAATTTGGCAATTAAGGCTTTGGGATAACAAAAGACAATTAAGAATATTCAGTACATATCATTTACATATATAACTTAATATGACAATATAGCGTACAATATGAGATAACACTTGTTTAAATGCCTCTAGATAAGGATTGGTACCCAGTGCATCGGGATAGTTCACATTTAGTGATCACATTTAGATTTACAGATGTATACTCTACAAGCTATGAATGACATTCAGGTGCTACTACACTTAAAGCAGATATCCCGCCAACAACAGCCACATTTTACAACATATGCACACCTAGGGGCGTAGCTAGAGCGTTTTGAACGTGTACGCAAGAGAGACAGTATGCAAGTGGGGTCAGGAGTATCTCCCCCTGTATATTTAGCCTAAATGTTCAAATGTTGATGGAAAACTAAATAGGAAAACATGTTCCCTTAAGCCCCCCCCCCCCCCACTTTCTATAGATACAATATAAACAGCTTTAATCAGCCAGACAGAGCCCCAAAATGGAGCGAAGAATTAAGAATCGGTACATATGCATTATATGAGCTGAACACCTGGAGTTTTGATAAGCGGTTTTGTAGTGTAAATGTGCCGTTACTTGCGGGTTAGCTTCTAAGATATACAGTTTAACCGTAAAAGCCTTCTTCTTTCCTTTTTCCCCCTTAATGTAGTCGTCTTAATGTAGCCGTCTACTTCGTGATTTTAGTTCGTGAATTTATTCAATATTCGGTTTGTAAACATGGTTAAGTATTTATGATGGAATACCTTATCAATAGTCACATACTTTAAATATTGCAATTAGCTTGAAACTAAATTTGAATTGATTTTATGAAAAGTGTACATTTTCATGCCATAAACATGAGACCCACTGGCCTTGTCTCAAAGTGCTCTCATGTTCTTAAGAAACATTAACAATTTCTTTATATAAATCTGTAAAACTGTGAAGCCCGTAATGGCCAAATTTGTGTAAGGGTGTAGGGTTAGGCTAGCCCCTGGTCCTATTCGTATCTCTTAATTAACCCTTTAAGTAATGTAACCATGTAGTCTCGTTACTTTACTCCAAGGTTATAATGAAGCTTTTTTTTTTCAATCTAGCATAATTACATTTATTTAAATATATTCAAATCTTAGCAAATTTAAGAAAACTACCGACATCATGTTATACACGTTTACTCCTTATGGATAATTCCACCAAGTTGTTTTACATATGTTGTCATTGAAAGGAATTAGACAGAATGGGATGTATTAACATTTGGCAGCTAATACGTTTAATAAACACTTTTCCTCTGGTGTTTATATATGCATGTATATATTATCCTCTATCATTTGCAACACCCCTTTTCCAGTTTTATTTTACTCGCTATTTAGTCAACGAACTCTGAAAGGTTGTCATGAGAGAAAGTATGTGCCTATATATGATTGGGATTAAAGGTCGCTTTCAACACTACATGCAGTCATATCACGACGGTTTCTACCAAACGTTCAACGTTATAGTGCTGCCAGACTGGAATACCACGCCGTAGACACATGTCATGGAACACCACGCAGTCACATTATACTGACACCGGACGACTGGTCCTAATACTATCCTTTATATGCTGAAAGCCAAGCAAGTGAGCTATAAGAGATCAGGAATAAATAGTAGGCTTTCCTCACAATGAAGATACATGCAGATCGAACAGAATACAAGTATCAGCGCTGCCTAGTGGATAGTGTGTTGAATTTGAAATCCGAATGAAGCTGGTTCAAACCTTCCCGCCGCCATTGAGTTGGCAATCTCTACCCAGAGTACACTCGTTCCTCATTTGACCTGTCAACGTCAAAGGAAGTAGGGCGAACGGTTAGGTCACGTGATTATTCAAAATTGTTATGACGATGTTTATAATAAATCCTTTTGCGTGATCTGCAAAGATAAATATAGAATAGTTTTTATTTGTATGAGTTATTTTTTTTAGTAATTTTCTGCTATCGGGCTTTGGTTTGAAATGTTTACATATGCGTTTCGATTTAGGAGACCTAAGCACGTATTATTTTTGTAGTAAAATAGGCCCGATTAAAACTAAATTATTTTCATGCATTATTTCAAATCTTGCAACCTCTAATTTGTCAGATATTCTGAAAATAATATTTACACAAGAAATAAATAAGTTTCAGGCAAACATATTCCAATTTAACAGGTTTTATCAAAATCTTGTAATTTAGTAGTTAGCAGAGATATATGTGAGTGTAAGGAACGATAACTCTGCGTGGAGATTGCTGAGTTGGTTGTGTGTTTTGCGTAAGATGCTTCCCCTTATCGGAATCTATCACGAGAGCACGTTATAGGGCCAATGTTATTCTGTTATGCGACCTATTGTGTTATCTGTTATTGTGAAATACTATTAACTACTGTTATCTTTGATTTATTAAATCCGTTTACGAGAATCCCTTTTCCCCTCCCAACTCTTCCCCGCACACACCCTAAAAATAGACCGCCGACATATGATTGAACTCTTCTCTGTGGACACCTACCCGTGCACGTCTGGGAGAAGGCACCACAGCACTCCTGGACTTGTCACCCTGTAAGTGCTGTGGACCAAGATCGGTGCCGTCTCTTTTGTCCCGCCCGCCGTGGAAAAACGCCTGGAATAGCCATGGACGAGATGCAGTTAGATGAGCGCCGAGAGGCTGCATGGGAAATGTGTGGTCGGGGACTCATCAACTGAACGGAATGTGGGGAAGACTGGCGCTGTACACGGAGCAAGGAAGTTAGCCTGCATGCCTTCGCAAACTTTAAACTTAAGGCTCGTTGAAGAGGCTGGTGTGGTCCCCAACAACAGGACACTCGGTCTAGTAGGATAAGACCCACCGGGGTGCAGCACTGTAGGATGCAGCTCTAGCCGGCAACACTCACCGCCCAAGCGACAACTACACAGAGTGGATGAGACACAACACAGCATACGTACAAGAGAAACGACGCAGATTCAATACTACATACATCTCTACACATAACATCTAGACAAGTCAACTCTCTAATGTACCTAGCTGTACCGGGGTTCGCTGGTAGCTTATGGTGGAAATACACGCACGTACGTACGCGCGATTGAACGATAGTTTAAAATGACGTTAAAACGTATACATACTTGAACAGAAAATTTAACAGTTGTTGATGATGCTGGTGCTACATTTTCTTTTACCTCAAACAAAAATATTCAATGAATTGTTATTAACATAAATTATCTGGAACTTACATTAACGGAGTTCATTGCAATGCATTTGCGCTTTCCACAGACCATACATATTTACAGAAATAAATGAATTTTTGGTTTACATCTTGTTTGTAAAACATATTCTCAGACAATTGTTTATAAAACATATACTTTGTAAAACATTTATCTTATATCAGAAGCACCCGTACACATTTTTTAAAAAAATATTGCTCTTAACACGCGTACTTTCTCCTCTTATCTATGTATAGTATTTCCGCTTAAATGTTGTGAAACAAATAAGTGGCGTACAGTGACCTATTTACAAAATGTGCAGGAAATGTGCAAAATTCAGTTAATCCAAAACCATGAGTACATTCTTTGATACCTACTTCATAAGACATTTTAGTAAATTAACTTCTGGAAGAGAAGATTCGAATTGTTTGAACATGAAGCGTTCATTGATTTTGCGAGCAGTTTGTCAAGTACCATAGATTCAACCCAGATTTCCCGTTGATTTGGGCATGTAGACGTGTTTTACTGTCTATTCAATTCAGATTTATTCATAAAACATTCGGCACTGAAAACAATATTTTAAAAAGGATATATATAAATCATCAAGTGGTTTTGACGTGTTAAATCCGCCATGCTTTGCTCAAATCATTGGTTTCCACCGTACTGGCTCCAATAGCCTGGCTGCCATGCTTTGCTCAAATCATTGGTTTCCACCGTACTGGCTCCCATAGCCAGGCCCAGCAGTTTTCAATGTGCAGTCTCATCAGTAGTTTTAAAGTTTTGCTCCGGACAAGAATTCCAGTATAATATAACAAAGGGCAATAACTCTAAGTCGAAGGCAGACATAGTTATGTTTTTTTTCACTCACTCTGCACTTCCTCTCATTGCCCTCTATTATTGTGTGACGTTTCATTGCAGTCCCATCAGTAGTTTTGAAGTTATGCTCCGCACAAGAATTCCAGGTTGTTACCTATATCTCAATGTTTATATAATTTATTCCATGTTTATTATTGATTTGGCCTTGAAGAACAGCTAAAATTAGTATAGATGTAAATATGTTTACCATTTATGCAAATTATTTATGCAAATTCATTTATGATGATTTGGACTGTTCTCATTGGACTGTTTTAGTGGGGAAACTTTTGGAACAATCTTTGAAAGTATATAAACAGACTCTGGCAGCAGCTCAGCAGTTCAGATCGGAAGATCAGTATTCAGTTAAAAGTTAATTTTGAATTAGATGCTTTTAAAAATATAAAATATATTTGTGAGAGGATTTACTTATAATTGTGCTCATTCGTAATAACAGTGAAATTTGATATTTGGACTAAATCAGAAATATTGGAAAACTAATTTGGACTGAGAAGACAATTAACATTTTGATTAAAGAGACACTTACTGTTTTGGGTTAAAGAGACTTACAGTTTGGGATTAAAAGTACATTGGATTATTTTGTTTTTTACTTAATTAAAACATTGAATATTTATAAAAAAAAAAACACCTGGATTTGTGTATTCTGTAAGTGAATATTTCATGTAAATAAATTGTTAATTATATTTTTGTGTTGCTGTTTTGCTTCCTTTCTCGTTACATTAAAAACTTGTAACATCACAAAGGGCAATAACTCTAATTCGATTGAAAACAGAGTTACGGTTCTTACACCCTGCACTTCCTCTTATTGCCTTCTATTATTGTGTGAAGTTTCATTGCAGTCCCAACAGTATTTTTGAAGTTATGCTCCGAACATAACATTGCAAAGGGCAATAACTTTAATGTCGACATGTCTAATTTTAATGTCAACAGAGTTACAGTTCTTGCACTCTGCACATCCTCTCAATGCCCGCTATCATTGTGTGAAGTTTCATTGTAGTCTCATCTGTAATTTGGAAGTTATGCTCCGGACCAAAGTGGGACGGACGGTAGGATGGAATGACTATATAATCGCCGAAAATTTCAGGGAGCATAAAAATAGTCTTTGATTTGGAATAAACGTCATTTTTAAGGAGGCGGAGCTTGTGGGCACTCATCCAAATCGTCTAAATATAAAATGATTATTCCACTGTCTGAAAATACACTGAAAGTGGTTGTTTCTCCTTCACTTGTTATCATTATCTTTCTCCCAACACGATATTTTTGGTGATAAAGTGACGAGGAAAACAATGTACAAATAGATAGAGGATTTTGATTGTGATAAGGAGAATAACATGCAATCATTAATATTACATTATTAGTATAATTCACAGAGGCGTAACTGACCTGAAATACATATATATAGGCTGACAATTTATGGTGTTTTTACGTCATTTTCAACACATGTAAGGTTTAAACCCCCAGTGGCCTACTTTGCCAATGACCGTCCCAAGGCGGTAGCCCTATTGTCAACCCTTTTGTGTTTGTGATGTCGTTTACTTTTATTATTACTTTTGCCTTCTTGTTTGTCTGTTTGCATGTTTGTTTCTTTGTTTTGTGGTTGACTCTCCTCCTTGAATGCTACTTTCCCTGTCCGATCTTTTTATATTTCTTCTTCGTAAGATTTTTGGTCATGATCACTTTCATACTATCTTTGTTAAACTTGTTAAAAAGTTTATCAAAAGAGGTTATGACCCTATCATTTTGCAACGTACTGCATGCTTGGTGGTGGACCCTTTTACAGTTCGCCACTATGCTTTCCTCTTTAATTGTACGATGACCGGACAGGCTGTGAACCCTATGATGACACCTACCTAAAGCCCATTGGGACGGTGGCGTTTGCTGTTTGTCTATGATCTTTCTTGTCGTGCCCTTAATGGTTTATTCTCCTATTGCTCTGGCTTCTGCCAAGTCATTGAGTACCTTCATTGTGGCTTTCTAGGCTATTTTTTTTTTTTTTTTGTATTATATTTTCACGAAGCATATTTGTGTTTTACTTATATTGCCTATTGATGCTGCCTTGTTGGTTAGAGATTAGATCATGGCGGGGATTTCTTTATTTACACTGTCCTGTTTAAAGGGATGACAGTAGGGTAAGTGTGAGAACCGGTTTAAACCCCCATTGGCCTACTTTGGCCTACTTTGCCACTGACCGTTCCAAGGCGGTAGCCCTATTGTCAACCCTTTTGTGTTTGTGATGTCGTTTACTTTTATTATTACTTTTGCCTTCTTGTTTGTCTGTTTGCATGTTTGTTTCTTTGTTTTGTGGTTGACTGTCCTCCTTGAATGCTACTTTCCCTGTCCGATCTTTTTATATGTCTTATATATGGCGGTCGATTTTTTGTGGTGGAAGCAGACCACCCACTTTTCCCGAGTGTAACCAGTACTGTACACCTCCCGACATGCGTAAGAATCGACATTTCCTCATTTAAATGTCGAGCTCCCGGTGGGATTCGAACCCGCAGCGGTGAGAGGCAAAGGTTTACTGCGCAACGTCGTTAACCATTCGGCCACGGAGACGCTGATAAAATAGAGGCTCATGCTCCCCCTCTTTTTTAAAAAACAACAACACTTAGCTATGCAATGGTGCGTTTTGGATATATCTGACAGAGCACTTGTGTGGTATTTGAAGAAATATTTGTTTGACAAAATTGAGAACTAACATTTGACAAAGTTGAATTACATACACTGTAAAATAAAATAAGAATCAAATGTTAACCCTTAACCCCACACACTCTGGCTTCAGTTCTTATTGCATTTTTATGCTTTTCATTTTGTTCATTTTCAAATTGGTGTACTATAGTAACCAGGCCCGTAGCTACTCAGAGGCACACCGAGGTGCAGATGAACACTTTTGAAATTTTGAAAGGTACCAAACAGTGAAGTAGGCATTTTAATGGAATACAAAAATCGATTAAACTCAATTAAATCGTCTTAAATATAATTCTCTAACCTAAAACTGAAAATATGGCCCGGAATGCACTCAAAAGCAGGAATTCGCATGTAGAAAATCGTCATTTTTCCGTGTGGGTGGGTGAGGATGAGGAGCATGTCCCCGAAGCCCACTAGGAAGGGATTTGCCTCGGTTACATTTCAGGGTTGTTTACGGCCTAATAGTAGTCACGCCGAGGGTTCAGAGCAAATCGTTTTTGCAAATAACTAACTGTTCAATATATTGCACCAATAATATATTTAAACCTAACGTTATGCTCGAATAACGAAGAAAAATAGATTGCTCAATTATTATTTTTAAAACATATATATATATGCAGGCAGATTTGAAGTTAAAATGACACTGGATTAATGCAGCGAGATAATTATTTTAATGCTGGGTACATATATTTCAAGGTTGCCGTGACATTAATATTTACCCTTTTAAGTTGTATGTTAACACAGTTTCTGAAATTATTGTCCTATAACTGTGATTTTTATAGGTTATTTTGCACCAATATTTACATGATTAAATGTACCCCCTAGAAGTGAAAAACTTTAACAAGTTTACTTATTTGTACAGTATACTCAGTTGCAAATGAAAGTGCACTTTTTGAAAATTTTACTTTACACGGTCCCTATATATCCTCTTTATCAAGCGAGTCCCTTAATGATTCAACATATTGAAAAACAAATGACAACATGATAATAAAAACTTTGGTTCCAAACATGGCATATTCATTTTGGAATTTGTCAATTTATTTCTCAAAAAAGCTTTATGCAATTAAATCTAAACAAAACTCAGTGTACACTTTCTTTTGCAACTGAGTTTAGATTTATTATTATTATTTGCAATTTCAATTTTCTCTTTAAAATTCGTATATTCTTATCTTAGTTTATTGCAAGGATTTATGATAAAGTATGAATTATCGTTTTATTCAGAAATAAGACGTGTTTCAAGACAACGTGATCGTCAAAAAACTAAAGCAACGCGTACTCAATTTAGCAGCATATAAAAGATTACGAAAACAAGGTTAATAATCTTAAAAAACATGCGAAAGAACGTTTCTTTAATAATGTGGAAACTATAATTACTGAAACAACTATTACGGACAGACGTCAGTATTGGAAACTTTTAAAATATTACATGAAGTCAAACAAAAATTCGGCAACTATTCCGCCTTTAAAAACAGTCTTACCAAATGGCGATACATCATACTCAATAACTGACCAAGAAAAAGCGAAATGCTTAAATGAATATTTTGTTTCAATTTCATCAGTTGATGACTCTAATGTTGAATTACCTATTTTTCATTTAAAATTCAATAATAAATTAGAAACTATTTAATTAGAAGAATCTGAAATTGTCGATATTATCAAGATTTTGGACGTAAATAAAGCAAATGGAGAGGATGAAATAAGTCATAAGATGTTAAAGGAAACCGTAAATACAATCTCAAAACCTCTACATATACTTTTAACAGATCATTAAATGAATGTATTTTCCCCGACCTACGGAAATGTGCTATGGTTATGGCACTTTTCAAAAAAGTCAGATCCTAGTATTCCTATGAACTATAGACCAATAGCGTTACTTAGTTGCGCTGGTAAAGTAATGGAAAGAATAGTATTTAAACACATGTATAATTTTCTACTTATGTTTGATCTTATCTTTAGGAACTAATCGTGTTTTCTCCCTGGTCATTCTACTACATATCAACTTGTCGATATGTATCACCATATATGTCAGGCATTCGATGCTAAACAATTTACGTGTATTGTTTTTAATGATATATCTAAAGCTTTCGATCGTGTTTGGCATAAAGGGCTTTTGTTTAAGCTAAAACAATATGGTATTGATGGAAAACTTTTAGCCTGGATATCTGATTATCTCTCAACCCGATCTCAAAGAGTCCGTGTTGGATCTGCAACCTCCGAGTCAAAAACTGTAACTGCCGGAGTTCCCCAAGGCTCTGTATTGGGCCCTCTTTTATTTAATATATGTAAATGATATTGCCGAAAACATGCTGAGTATAACTCGTTTATTTGCTGATGACACTTCGCTATCAGTCTCAACGTCTAGTATAAACGACATGGAAGGAATCCTTAATCATGATCTAGTAATGATTACGCAATGGTCAAATCAATGGCTTGTACAATTTAATCCTGCCAAAACAGAAGTAATGTTCTTTTCTTTAATTAATAATGATCGTCGTCCAACTTTATATCTAGACAATGTCCCGTTGACTTTTGTTGACAACCATAAACATTTAGGAGTAACATTAAGTAATAACGGAAAATGGCACGAACACATTAGCAATATTATTGCTTCTGCTTCAAAGGTTCTTGGTTTAATGCGAATACTTAAATATAAAGTAGTTCGTAAAACACTTAATCAGATGTACTTGTCTTATTTGCGTCCAATATAAGAATATGCTTCCATTACATGGGATGTATGTACTTCTTTCGAAAAAGATAGCTTGGAAAAGTTACAATATGAAGCAGCTCGTATTGTGACGGGACTGACTCGTTCAGTATCCATACATCGTTTAATATCTGAAATAGGATGGGTATCACTTTCCGATTGAAGGAAAATGCAAAAACTTATTTCAGTCTATAATGTTAAAAATGGATCCGTTCCAAATTATATCTCAAACATCTTTCCGCAGCTAGTAGGAGATGTCAGTGCATACCCTCTCAGAAATAACGACAACTATGCCACTATTGCTAGGAGAACTGAAATATACAACAAATCGTTTGTTCCGTCTTCTCTTAACCTATGGAATAATCTGTCAGTAGAAGTACGAAACTCGGAATCTATATCAATTTTCAAGAGAAGACTATTAACATCTGTCTTTCCGAGTTCAAAGGTACCAAAATACTACTTAAGTGGTCAACGATTATTTTCTGTTTTACATGCCAAAATGAGGAATTTGTGTAGTAATCTTAATAGCGATTTATACCTTAATCATTTACGCGATTCACCCGTTTGCGAGTGCGGATTTGAAGTAGAAGATGCTGAACATTATTTTTTCCAGTGTAACACTTTTTTCACATACCGGCTCCAACTGTTTCAATCCACTCGCCATTTACACCCGTTAAATATAAGAACAACCCTTTATGGTCGCGAACAGTTAACTGACAGAGAAAATGAATCTCTCTTCGAAGCAGTTCAAACATATATACGAGAAACACATAGGTTTACATAATATGTCTCTGATGTTTTTCAACAATCTACACGTACTATGCGCGTATACTATATTTTGAAAATGTTTTCTAGATAGCGTTCAGGCGTTCTTAAACTGACTGGAATTCAAATTGGGGTAAACTAGTCTTTCTCATTATTCTCACTATTCTATCTCTCTCTCTCTTTCTCTATTATGTTTTCTCTTTATATTTTATTTACTTATTCAGCTTTATTCTATCTCAATGTATTTGCCATTGTATTTTATTACTCTCAGCCATATACATTCGCAATTTCAAAATGCTAACTTTTCAAAATGCTAACTGGGAAGGGTTTAATCTAATGTTGGTAAAACTTGTTACCCAACCCATTTGTCATTATAATATGTCTATCGTATATATGTTTATATTTGATCTGTATGTAAAATATTGGAAATAAAATATGTTTGAATCAAATCTAATTAAATATCGTTTTAAAAGCACACTTCATTCGGGCAGTAAAGTCCCCCGGTAAATAATCTTTTTTTTTTCCTGAAAGGTGTTTCACTTTGTGATACATTATGCACCAACTCATTTCACTGCTGCATGTTTAAAGACTATACTGTAAGCATACTGTAGATGATATATCTTCCAGACTGTACAGTACACTTTTAAAAAATAATCTAAAATAAATGAACTGAGAAAATCGAATGTAAACAGAAAATCAATCTTTACTACCGATGATTCTATCCATGAATTATTGCACTGTAAATGGGTTCGTCTGAGTTCATTTAGGGTCATTCCAGCTCATTCTGGTATTACGTCAGAGTTCTCTGGAATATTCCTTTCAAAAAGCAGACGATGAACAGACCGGATGTGTTGACAATTTCGTAGGAAACAAAAGTAGATTTTAGAAAGTTGATACGATTTTAGAAGGTAATTGATAACCTTAGATTATTAATATAATGTACTGTATGTGCTACCCTGTATGTAATGCACGAATAAGGAT